>CP099847.1:29604778-29859778 GCA_030062745.1 Capitulum mitella
AGGCAGGCATTGCTAGAATAGGGTTCTTCCGGGTTCTTCGCATTGTGACTGCACCTCTAACTTAATGATGGAATCCTTAACATAATAATGGAATTCCTAGTGATGCTGCCGACATTTGCGCTTGGCGTTCGAGTCGGACCCTCCCCCGGTTTAAAGCTCGTTCGCATGTTTCCTGTTTGCGTCGGAGTTGCCACTCCCTGTGAGCTGCGAAGTGCCGAGGGTGTTTTGGAAGTGGCGGTGATGTCACAGCGTCGTCAGACTTGGTCAGGGCCGAGCTGACCGCAGCCTCGTGCGACCGCTGACCGCCACGCGAGATTCCCTCATCTCAGCGGGCGCACGTGCCGTATTTAACCACCTGGCGGCCGGCCGGCGCGGTCAGTGGACGTCCGGGACCGGCTGAAGTCTCGCCGTCCGACCGCGGTCGTCCCTGCGGGTGTCGCCACCGTAACGAAGGTCGCCGCCCGGCCAGACCGCTCTCTCCCGCCGCGCGCGGAGCCGGCCGCCGGTTTCTCCTCAGTCCGCGTCGTCCCGTCTCGCCGATGTCTCGCGCCCGCTCCCTGCTGCTGCTGCTGGCCGCCGCTCTGCGCGCTGGCCGCGGCCGCCGCGCAGAGCCACGCGGCGCCCACCGCCGAACAGCTGGCTGAGATGCGCCGGGGGCCGTGCCAGCGCGGCTGGATGCTGGCCGGGGGCGCTGCTACCGGCTGGCGCTAGCGGCGGCCGCCGGCCACCAGCGGGCGGGCGCGCTCTGCGCCGCGCTCGGCCCGTCCGCCCGGCTGGCCGCCATCAACTCCCTGATGGGCGTCCTCTGGCACGAGGCCGTGCGGACCCGGCCCCAGTTGAGGGCGGCCGAGCCGGCGCTTTGGGTTGGGCCGCCCTGGCAGCCGGCCGCCGAGGCGGACCGCGCCAGGGAAGCCCTGTCTGGCGGGCGGCCACAGATCGCCGCGAGCTTCGCGTCCTCCGAACAGCCGGCGGAATCGTCAGTGAAGGCTGCGCTGGCTGAGGAGTACGCAGGCGTTGAGGACTCCAAGTCAGCTGAGGAGCCTACGGTCGAGGTGACGTCATCCTCGTCTTCAGGAGAGCACCTGTCCTCTGGGGAGGACGCGGTTGTGGTGGAATCTTCATCCTCTGATGAGGCGGCAGCGTCAGCTGAGTCGGCGCCCTCCGAGAAGGGATGTCTGGCGCTGGAGATTGATGATGATACCGAATGGGGAGGGGTGCGCGCGAACATCCTGAACTGTCAGTGGGAACTGTATTTTGCCTGCGAGCTAGACATACCTGCTTAGAATGAGGCAGATTATTTTTTTATTTGATTCCCTACATTTGATTCACTACAAAGATGGTGTGGGATTTAGTGAAGGCTGAGGGTGTCAGTAAGCGCGCATGTTTGTGTCGCTATTGTTTTGTTGTGAAACGTAGGCAGCTACTGTGCACGAATTGCCCAATTAGTTCTGTTTATTTGTTGTTTCGTGATCTCGATGTATAATACATGATAAGAAGCTGTTCAGTCGTTTTAGCTGCCACAGTACGATTCACTACTACAGTACAATATGGTGACCCGATAGAATGCCTGCTCCTAAGGATCTCACCGCTGTTCGTGTAATCGGCCTCCATAAATGATCGCCACTCTGGACGCCGTACGCTGTAAGAACTTCAGTGGCACTGCTACTCTCTGAACACCTGAACGGCTGTGTGACGTCATTGTAGCAGTGGGGCAAGAGTCGACCATGCAGAAGTAATGGGGCTGCTGAAGAGTGGGAGGCCAACGGCATGGTGCGGAGGGGCCTCCGTTATTTTGTATGGAGGGCTCTCTGTAGAGCAGGAGAAGACGGTGTCCGGGATGAGACTACTGGCAGTTGCAGAGACGGCGAAAGGGTTTGTGACGCGGAGAACGGCACGTGTGGAGAGTGCTTTCGTGCGTGCAGCATAGGTACCTTCGTCACGGACACATGCGACTGCTGGACGTTGATTTGTGCAGGCCAGGCCTGGCCAGACTGCAGTGGGAGGAACATTGTGAAATGCTCGAAGCCGCGCGGGCTGTTTGCAGAAAAAAAAAACTTTTGCATCGATGCAGCTGGTTACAATGAAATTTAACTTGCCCCTACAGTTTGTTCGAACACCAAAGTTGCGTCAAAGGTTGCAAGTAAACTGTGTTAATTGTTCGTATAAAGTGTGGCCTTGTGTACTGTTTTGACTAAATGTCATAGTGAGTATTTCCAGGCAAGCAGCCATTTATCACTTAACATGCGACGCCACAGATCTGATATCAGTGTCAGGGTATAACCGTTATACTATAACGTCACATAACTTCTGAGTGCTAGTCACTTTGACACCGTGAGCGAATTGGATAAACCCCTGTCTGATACTCCGGAGTTGAGCGTTGGGCTGGGTCTTTTTTAGAAAGGGACCAATACACCATATGCCCTTCTCCATGCCTTTTGAGCTGTCTCCCTTGACTGTAAGCTTTTCCGTTTTGTTTCACACGAAAAGATCCGTTGGAAGTTCAGAACGACGTAGCACGAAGCTGGATGTTTCTTTCTAAAGAGAGAAGGGTTTGGTCGGGCCCTTGGAGGAAAGACAATGGAAACACAACCCCCATGCAGATTCCTTAGAGGAGGCCCGGACTGGAAATTAGTCAGTAATATTGGGTTGCTCAACCACTGGCGACAAAATGAAGCTTTCCACCATGTCCCTCCGTGTATCTCAGACTGTGGGACATTTTCGATGATTCAGCGGTACAGAATATCGTAGTGTTGATCAGGCAGTGTGAACCATACTCGCTGTATTCGCTATATTATCTGTATTCGTTCGTAAGGGCCCCTCCACACAGTAGCTCTTAGGGCCCATTCAGTCCAATATAAGAACATAAAACACATCTCCCCTTATCAAACACTCCCCTACTGCACCACCCAGCATTATCACCGTGCTCCTACCCCGACCGCAGTCAACAGCTCCGACAGGGGTGGAGGCACTTCTGAGGCGCTCTAATAGCTGCTGCTGCGAGGTGGCTCCTGTCACGTGACGCGCCAGCCTGTTCCAGGCGGCAGCGGCCCTGTATCAGAGCCGCTGCGTGGCAGTGAGACGGACTCGCGGCAGGTGAAGGACGGCGGCGCCAGCGGCGGCAGCGCGTGTTTGGCGCCCAGGCTCAGCGCAACGCGGGCGAAACATGCGCCGCAGCGAGTCAGGGGCGGCGGAGACATGCAGGGTGGCCTTTGGTGGCGGTGCGCTGTTCTATATATACCATGCCTCTGCTCTCGATCCGAAAGGCTCGAGGCGAGACTGGCAGATGATGTGGACTCCTGTTACGCCCGAAGCTGAGCAGACCCAGGCTGAGACGACATAGAGCCAGGAGTGGGAAGCCAGAAGGAATGGCGGACAGGGGAGTGAGAAATGTCATCCCTTCCGTAGGGAGGAGACTTTATGAAGTGACATGACAACATGATCAAGATATCGGACACCCTTTTAGGGAATTACCTGTGCCTTCTGCGTAAACATGAAGAACGCATTTGTGTCTTAAAAGCCCTCAACAAAGTTATCCTTTGTTTTCATCACTGAATATCGGTCAAAGTCATCGTATCGTAAATGTCGTTAGCGAGTGGTCAGTCGCTTAGAAAGCTCTGAAACCGGCGTACTGGACAGGTATATGACAACGATTTATTACATGAACAGAAGGGTGGCCAGCCCCCTTTGTGGTGGTCTGTTACACATATTTCCATCACATTTAGCCATTTTTTGGCAACTTGGTGATTCGTACTTAAATGTAAATTATGTCATTATTGGGTTCATGCTTACGATCCATTCGGTTACATGAAGTGCTGATATACCGAAAAAGACAATGAAAACGAATGTAAATGTCACTGCGGAGCAGACCCAGCGCGTCTGTACCTATCTACTTACAAAGAAAACGGATGCTATTAGCATCCTCCGATCTTCCCTTTGGCCTCTCGTATTCGACACGGACGAAGGGTCGGCACCGCATGATCGCTGCTGTACTGCCGAGCTGTTGGAAATACAAGACAGTCTACAGGTTTACGCCTCGTTCATCGGTGGTAGCCTCATTTTGACAATAATAGCACATTTATTACACGTTCGACGACCATTTACGACGTGCCCGTCATCGATGCGCTTGTGGGCAAGCGGTTAAACCCGTGATAAATAATACACGTAATCAGATCCTAGTGCATAGACAGTAGGTTTCTTGCATACGGAAAACATTTTGTTTCATTAAGCCGTCAGCCTCTTCGCCACCTCGACGTCAGGAGGGTCCTGTGCCAAGGACTTCTCCTTTCAAGGAGAAAGCTTGGCTAAGGATTGCGGCTGGCTTCAGTTACCGCTTCCCGATGACGGCTCAGATCCTGGAATGCTGGGTTTGCCGGGGTTCGAGGGATTTAGGAATGCTGGGGCCGACTTCGGAACGACCGCCTATAACCAGTTTCATAAAGGCCAGAAGTCTTTACTTTTAATTAATCTCTATAAAACTAGCCACTAAGGGGCGTGATATGCTTATCTGTGATTGCCTCCAAAAAATGAATGTTCACAGCTGCAAACAAAGACACGAACTTATGCTGAAATCGCCAAGTTTGTAATTGTTCGTCAGACCTAAAGGGTTGTTTGTAAACATGTTGACAAGAATGCAACGACGTGCTGTGAATACGCCGTATGGGCCGGCTGGAAATGGGTCAAGAATACATGGTACAATGATGGATATGTTCGAGCTCAACATGCCGTGTTTTGCATGCACATTATTCGTGAGTGTACCGCTATTCATGGGAACGCGAACTGCTAGTGATATTTGCCTTATTTATAACGTTCTCAAGTACCTTGTGCAACAACGTTGCTAATAGAGTACCGGCGATTCCAAAGGCCGTTATCGTTTGTATGTTTATCCTCGGCGTTAAATATCCATGAGCGTTGTTCTGCGGGTATTACTAATGGCCTTCCGTCTGCAATCTGAACTCATTGCGAGTCTGCAGAGGCATATCCAACAGCCTGCTGGACCACCCACGCCCGAGCTTTCCATCACCGCAGTGGGTGTCGTCGACGGCTGAACGGCGAGTGACGCCTGACGCCTGCAGATGAGTAGTTAGTCATCCCACGGCGCTCTGGTAGGAACACCTCTCCAGCGCCATCACCATGAAATCCCGAAATTGCTTTGGTGACAGGTCCAAGGCACTGTAACTTCCCACAGTGTAAACCGTTCTGCTGTTTGGACGTTTCCACCGAAGCAGCTAGAGGGGGAGCTGAGGGCCCGCCCCCACACCCATGCCCACATTTTTTTGTGAAACCATTGCACGTCGTCTTCTCAGCAGGTGGTTTTCGTATGATTTCAGTTCCTACTGAGCTCTGTGTCCCCCCCCCTTAACAAAATCCTAGCTGCGTCCCAGGACCATTTGCCCTCACCTCCATCATCTTTAGTTTCGTATCTGTGCCGAAGCTTTGACTCTGAGGCCGAAACACACTGCTGGATACGCCCCTGAGCCACTCTCCATGCTGTGCGGTCCGTGCAGCCGCCACACCCGCGAGCGTTACGCAAACAGGGTCGCAAAGCAAACGCGGAGAACGACTTTCGGCCGGTGAGAGCCCGAATCCGGCTGCCGGCCCGGCGGGTCGGCCCCGTGTTTGTCACCGCGTCCGGGTGTGTCGGATGACGTCACCGACGGCTCGGTGACGTCACGTCAGCTCTCGGCCCCGGCGCCGGCCGTGAACCGCCCGACCCGTCCTCATGACGTCAACGGCAAGTGGCAAGAGTCGGGCGCCTCCAGGCCTGCGGTTAGGGTCCGGTGAAGTCAGGAACAGGGAACGGAAGGCGTGGCGCCCACTTCAATGGCGCCTGAAGCAGTTCGGAGGAACGTTCTCCGCAAAATCGTGACGGCAAACTCCGTGGTGACGACATCTCTCGTCACGCGACGCCACGGAGCTGTCGTTAAGTTTCCGAACTGTTGATGGTGGCTGGTCCCAAAGACGTATTCCCAGGCTCCGCCGTCTCCAGTTCCAGGGGGATTTTGTTGAAGCAGCATTTTTGTTAGATACTGATAAATTTTGCTTGGTAGATCCTGACTGCGTCATACACCACCAAAATGTTGAGATATTCCACTAACAAATGAATACTGCATCGCCCGCAAGACCGGGCGGGGCCTAGGGTTTGTTGGCCGGAATGCACGCATCCATTCATCAAGGATGTGCATCGCTCTTTCTCTTGTCTCTGAAGAAGACAAAATACATCGCTCTCCCATGGGATGTAACTGTTACTTCTGAAATTCTGGAAAATTGTACATCGGCCAGGAATAATCAGGAGCGAACAAGCAATAACCAATAGGGGATTCAAACAGGGAGTCGGTCAATCGCCCTGTACCACAACAACTTGGAAGCTTGAAATGAAATCAAAATACTATTACTCGTGACATGACAATGCTTTAAAACCGCTTTTTCCAATGCACATAATATTGTTTTAACCTCTTACCGGTTTATTCGGTTGTCTCAGACTACCTGGTCCGTCCCAAAGCGGCTGGCTGGACCCGTCACGGTCAACAGATCGCGTGTGGGCTGAGCCATGGCGCGGCTAGGTATTTCCCAATGTTCGGTTGACCCCTAAAATATAGCTATATTTAGACCAAATTTGTTTTAAAAGACAAATGATATGAGTTTTTGCGCAACGAACATATCTTACGCATCCGATTATATCATATCGTATCACATCTGGCTTTCGATAAACCATAATGAACTAGTAACTGCGCTGCTGTACACACCAAGCAGCTCACTACACGCTCCCACGCTACTATGGAAAATCATAAAGTTTCGTGAAGGTGCTTTGCAATGCATGCAGATAGTGAGCCAAAACCGCTGGGCGCTTTGAAACTCCCCGATACGGCAATGCGGTTAAAGAGGAATTAAGGCATCGATTGAAAATAGATGGTAAGTGAAAAACATCGACTTAACATCACTTCTTCCACAAACATTTGCCAAATGTAGAGGGGGCTTCTCAGTAACGACTTACGTTGTAGCGTGACATGTTCAGGACGTAAACTGAGACACCCGGATGTTTTAAACCGATGAGAATGTGGCTTATTCCTAAGCCTCATGCAAGTCACAGAGACCAAGTGTCAGTTCTTGCTGGATGCAGATTTATCTGACGATTAACTGGTGCCGTCGTCCCCGAGACGCCCATTCTTCCAGGGTTTGACCCAGTATGGCCTGCCCGGTGCCGATTACTTGAGTAGCCATCACTTGCCAATTGCCAGTGTAAGCCCCCACCGACGGTGTAAGTCACTCGGCTCGACGCCTCTGATCCGGAATCTATTGCTGAGGCGACTAGAGACGGGTTGGTTGCTTCACTCGTCCCCCAGCACTGACCACAAACGGTCTGTAGGTACCTGAACACCGGCTTGGCTGGCTCAAGGCTCAATAAAAATAACTTAAACGGCGAACGGACAAAGACAGATTTATGGCAGAAATTTCTTTGTTGACCACAGAAAGGTCAGGTATGAAATGCATGTCTTTCGCGGGTGGGATCTCAGTCAGTTGCAGGGGCGATGTAGCCAAGGCATTGGGTTATTGATGGACAGCTTTCTTAGTTGACTTGGCAGGTGACTTATAAAATGTTAAAAACAACAGATACTGTCAACTTTTCAGTTTTATTGCCTTCTTCAGGAAACAATGTTTTCACGTCCGCATTTTAGCTACAGCCTTATAGACAACGTTTTTATCATTTCATATACACCCTGTCCTTAAATACTTAGACTTACGAGTGAGTCTGGGTGGCGCACATGGTTCAGAACCGAGTTTCACAGTCACGATACAGCACCCGAAGGTCTCAGTACATCATTGCCGTGACAATCGCAAATGCAATCGGCAAAAATGTACTATTGTTGCATTATGATTATCCAGTTGTTAGAGACTGTATGTGCTCTTTGTGATCTAAACCTTCAGCCAATTCCTCGCCTATCTGCGAAGTTGTTACATCTTACATACTGCTGATTCAAATGACCATACTGCGTATGGTTTATGCACCAAGGCTATAAAAGAAACATGCTAGTCGAAAACATGATATAGTTAAAAAAACTTCCAGCACCTTTTTAGTTGCGGACGTCGTGTTCCGGCATCAAATAATTTTGCCGGACAAAAGGATTGATCAGATTTGTTAAATGGGGCTATTCGTGAAGGCAACACCCTTGTTAGTCAGTTAATCCCATTCCACGTGAGATCGACCAGGGGGTAACACACCATAGTCTCAAACTGCAATAAAATTTTGTGGGAGGGAGGGTAATCTATGGTCGGGATGTCAGATTTCCGCTTCTCAGCTCCGTCCAACGGGCGGTTTTTGCTCTAGAACAATCTGAAATTTTTAAATTTGATTATTTTTGGCCAAAGCCCTAGTGAGATAACGTGTATTATTTCAGTAACTGATGACCACATTTTCAAAAATTGTACATCTTGTAATAAGGACAAAATGCGGCCATCTCCTGCTTTTCTCATCTTCTAAATTTTTGGGGGCTTTATTTGGCCCTAAAACCTATTTTTAAGCTCAAATTTTGAAGGTGTGGTTAGTGATTCCGACTGAAACTGTGGATAGATAAAATGTTCTCAAAAGGGGTTTGATTTGTTTTAAATGGAGAAAAATTCCCACTTTGTGCTAATCACTATCAAGACACACAACTTACGGCATATTGGCTGGGAATATCATTGCTGGGCATTTCCTCGTCCGATACCGGCAGAAAATGGCATGGGAATTACTGGTATAAATGGTTTATGGTACGCATGTCAGTTTATCACGTGATGCTGTCATGAACAATCATTAAATAGTACCTCGTGATGCTGTTATGAACAAACATTGAATAGTACCACGTAATGCTGTTATAAACAAACAATGAATAGTACCACGTGATGGTGTTATAAGCAGACACTGAAAAGAAATACAGGCACAAGAAACATTCGGTGTCATTTGCGACGGAATCGACTGCAAACTTGAAAACATCAAGTTTCCATTCGATGTCGTCGCAGAATGGGCAGTAGGCAGGCGGTGCGGCGAGTCCTTGGCTTGGCAGTAGGCAGCCCTAGCCTGCCTGCTTGGTCAGTAGGCAGTAGGCAGGCAGTAGGTTTGAGTGCCAAAATGGACGGAGATGGGAGTAGTTGATATAATCGTCACCATATTACCATTAAAATATTTTTTAAGAGACGAATATGGTGGCTGTGTATGGTACCGTAGCTTGAGACCAGTGGCCATTTGTTTCGAAAATATTGTGGGCAACTCAGATTAAACTGTGCGAAACCCCCGGTTCAGCATAGTATGAAATATTTTCCAGTTTTTTGATAACTTTTTCTCTGTATTTTCTTCTTTAAAAATTGCATTTTGGGAGTAGAGAATTATAACACACTGTCATGATCTTACTTGGAAAAAGATGGTTGACCTCGGTCAGTGCACCAAAGGTCAGACCGAGGTCACAGCTATTTTCTGTTTTTTTTTCATCGTGTTTCTGAGTTAATTACAATCATTTTGGGATTGTACTGATAATATTTTGGGATTGTTGTATGACATAAATTGTTTTTTTTTCACCCCAAACAGCCATGATATGTTCCGCTTATCGCGCTCTAGAAAGTCAAGGTCACTTGAAGTCAGTGAAGGTCATCTCGATTCAAGGACCTATCTGAGCGTAAAAAGTTGGGTTAGAAAGTAGAAAAGGTACGTTAAATGTTTTTCATTGAATATTTTGATGTATTTTAAATGTATTGGCATTATTATAAATGTACAAATTAGGGAGTGGTGGTGTGCGTTCAAAGTCTCGCCCATTACAAAGGATTTGAGTCAAATACACTCCATCGTGTCTTCTTGCAAATTATCTTTATAACTATGTTTTGTGGAATAAAGAAGGCAGCATGCTGCCTGTCTCCTTTGTTAGTACGACTGAGTTGACAGGCAGGCGGGCTTTGCCTGTTGTTGCATGGCTCAGGCGGAAGAGCGCGTTGTAAAACCACAAACTTTTATCTGCGAATTACTATGAAAAATCTTTTAATTTAACTGATTTGTTTTGCATGAAGCAAACTCTACTCTTACAGCATTTTTGTTTTTCCTATGATTCTGGCTCGCGAGCTGGAAGGGAAAAGGATGTTCAGACACCCCCTCCCCCTGGCGCGGGAAAAGCGGATCTGGCGACTGGTACGAGCGGGTTCAAAGAAGCACAAAACCGTCCCAGCCGGCCCAGTCGACGGTCTTCACAAATCTCGCACCTCAGAGCAGTCAACAAACAAAAAACTGCGGGATACGGTCAGCTGAACGCAGTTAGCTGACTGCATCTTCGGTCGAGTCCGTCGAGGTGTCACGTCACTGAAATCCGGGTGGCGTCATTCCGTTCGTCGGTCGAGCCCGCATCGGATTACTTGTCGTGTAAACTGAGCTTTTAAGCTTAACCATCCCAGTGACGCACTCCCCGGTGACGTATAACGTAGGCCAAGGCCATGTAGCACGGCCATCTGTCGTGAAAAAATATAACTGTGTTTTCGCAGCGGGTCAAAAAATCCCCCAGAAAGACGTTTTCGGTGAAAGCATGGCGAATTTGAAGTGCACTTTGTAAAGCAAAAAAAAAAAAAATGGGAACTTTTCTCGATTTAAAACAAATGAGAGTTGTTTCGAGGACATTTTACGTGTTGAATGCTTCAATCGGAATCACTGGACGCACCTTCAAAATTTGACCTGGGAAATAGCCTTTAGGGTCAAATAAAAAGCAACAGATATTTTGAAAAATGCCATTAGCAAAAAGATGCAGCATTTCGTGCTCATCCAAGGATACCCCATTTTGGAAATGTCATCATTGTTTACTAAAATAATACACGCAATTTCATCAAGAGCTTGGCCAAAAGTCATCAGATCTCAAAATTCCAAATTACTCTGAAGCAAAAAGTGCTTGTCCGACCGAGCTGGGAAGGGAAAATATGAAATCCTAGCCAAAGATTACCCACCGGACCAAATTTCACCAAAGCTTCAGACCATCGTGTGTTAATTTTGATGCGAGCCTGGTCGATTTGTCCTGGAACGGCCCAAGTGCTTGATCAATGATTTCTCTGATATGTTTCATAATTTTCTGAAAAAAACGCCTGTTTGCTGTATTTCAGGGCAATAGTGAAGAGAATTCTTCAGGAATGTGGGCCGGTTGCCATGGAAACATAGCAGGAGCTGACTGTTGGCGTCATCATAGCGATTGCCTTAAAATGTAGAAGGGAACTTCTCCATTTTCGGTGATGACTAGTATGCAGCAGGGGCTCCAAAGTTCACTGGCAACGCTTGGGCGTTGGACTCAAGACGTTTGTACCATCAAATATTCAGCTTCTGTTACGTAAGTTTTTTAGGCCATACTTACACGAAAAGTCACAGGTTTTAGTCACGCATTTTGCACTAACCAGCAACAAATACCTGAAGACAGTTCCACGACCTGGCCCGAAATCTCATGTACGATGAGATATTAAACTAAATGAATACCGGATCTAGGTCAAAATCTGGAGTATGTGCTAAAATATGGAAGCTTACAAACACTACGTGGGTTGGCGTTGCCATGGTGGCGTTACTTTACGATAAGGATGCCAACCGCCATCTAACTGCGATGTAATCTGAAGCGACTAATTGGTATCGCCATGGCGATTTTAACGTCACCATGACAACTTCATCCCGCACATTGTTCGTAACCTGTGATGTTTAAGCGTAGATTCCCGATTTTGATATAGATCTGGCATATGTCTAGTTGAAGATTTTAATGCAACTAGGTTATTGTAAAGGCTAACGCCGCCCTGTACTGGGTCTGGGCACGAACTGCCGAGCGCACCTGGCTGACCAGCCGCGACCGGTCACAAACAGCAGGCGGCATGTCCCGGCCCAGTATTCACGGCCCACGCATGGGCTCACACAGGGACGGGCGAACCGCGGCCAGACGCTTTGTCTGCAATGCGGTCAGTACTGGTATTGTTATTTTCGAAAAAATTCAAGCCGATTCCCTACCAAATTCCGAGAAGCAAGCCATATGATTGTCCAAGATTGTCCAAGATCCAAGTCTGTTCAAGAAAATTCCGACATATTTTTCTATGGCGCAGCAGAGGCAGACATTACTTCGAGTGTTGCAGTAATGTCTCTTTCGATTTCTATCCAGCCACATCATATTTTTGCACATATATTATGGCGTTGTGCTTATGGACAGCGAATAAGAAATGGACGAAAAACCTAGCTGTGCACTCTCAGCAATTTCATGAAACTGCATTTATGTGTCATCTGCAAATAAAAAATTGATAGGTCATTTAGTCTAGTCTGTTAATTTGTTTTAGCAAATGGGGCCACAATATCTTGTGTCCTGTTTGGATATAATAATGGTATTAAAATGGTAGCAAATGTAGTGCATTCCATTTTTCACTTAGAAGCCCAAATCAATCACCTGGCCTGCAACAGTCTTGTTTCACCCAAATGTAGTCAATGTCGATATGAGTATCTAAAAACGTTGAAATGAATTGGGTGTGCGAAGTGCAGAAGCATAGCGAACCATGATGTTAAGTGACTATATCGGAACGATAGTTTCGTGCCCTGCTTGTAGTTGAGTTTATAGCTGGAAGGTTAAGCAGCCTTTGGTTCTATCACATATTTTTGCAGTTGGCTTGCAATACGTTATCCAGTCGGAAATCGGAAAATCTTGGGAAAGCCGGAATTCGAATTCCAATAATCAACGCTAATCGGTACAGTGCATATGCACTACACTACACTGCCTCCTTGACAATAACAGCGACAACAACAAAGAAAATAACTTCTCTGCTAATATGACACTCAACTTCTTAACAACTTAGTCTGTTTCCCCAGTTTCGGAGATCGGCGAAGATCTGTCATACTCGAACTCTCCTGACTCGACACGACCGGTTTGGTCACCGGCTTCCGGGCTGGTGACGTCCTCACATCGGCCTTCCCTAGTGCAGGCTCCTCCAACGGGATATCCGCGACAGCCTTGGACAACGATTCGGTCCCAGACGTCTCCAGCAGGGGCGCCCGCAGCACAGGCACCGGAACCTCCGACAGTGACGCCAACTTTGCAGTAGCCGCCTCAGGCACCCGAAACGGGAGCCGACCGCTGACCCAGCTCGACACGTGCGACAAGGCACGCAGAGATCGGACACCGGAGCCCCGACGGTGGCGCCACCTCGGCAGGAGCTGTCCGGAGCGCCCGAGACCGGAGCACCCCGCGGGCATTGCGACCGGAAGCCACGTCAGCGTCGGCGTTCGCCTCAGGAGATCCTGTAAACGGGCTGTTCCGTAGCATCCGCCACATCTCGTCGGCGTGTCGTCGCCAGACTCTATCATTCTCCATTTTGACTGCATAAGTCCATCAATGCCGACGATCGTTCCAGCAGCTGCAGCCCGTGGTGGGCCAGCGTCGTGGTTTCTTGCAAGTACAGTATCTCCAACACAAAATGGTTGTAGGGTAAAAGAAGATCGTAAATTTTGTGTTGGAGATACTGTACTTGCAAGAAACCACGACGCTGGCCCACCACGGGCTGCAGCTGCTGGAACGATCGTCGGCATTGATGGACTTATGCAGTCAAAATGGAGAATGATAGAGTCTGGCGACGACACGCCGACGAGATGTGGCGGATGCTACGGAACAGCCCGTTTACAGGATCTCCTGAGGCGAACGCCGACGCTGACGTGGCTTCCGGTCGCAATGCCCGCGGGGTGCTCCGGTCTCGGGCGCTCCGGACAGCTCCTGCCGAGGTGGCGCCACCGTCGGGGCTCCGGTGTCCGATCTCTGCGTGCCTTGTCGCACGTGTCGAGCTGGGTCAGCGGTCGGCTCCCGTTTCGGGTGCCTGAGGCGGCTACTGCAAAGTTGGCGTCACTGTCGGAGGTTCCGGTGCCTGTGCTGCGGGCGCCCCTGCTGGAGACGTCTGGGACCGAATCGTTGTCCAAGGCTGTCGCGGATATCCCGTTGGAGGAGCCTGCACTAGGGAAGGCCGATGTGAGGACGTCACCAGCCCGGAAGCCGGTGACCAAACCGGTCGTGTCGAGTCAGGAGAGTTCGAGTATGACAGATCTTCGCCGATCTCCGAAACTGGGGAAACAGACTAAGTTGTTAAGAAGTTGAGTGTCATATTAGCAGAGAAGTTATTTTCTTTGTTGTTGTCGCTGTTATTGTCAAGGAGGCAGTGTAGTGTAGTGCATATGCACTGTACCGATTAGCGTTGATTATTGGAATTCGAATTCCGACTTTCCCAAGATTTTCCGATTTCCGACTGGATAACGTATTGCAAGCCAACTGCAAAAATATGTGATAGAACCAAAGGCTGCTTAACCTTCCAGCTATAAACTCAACTACAAGCAGGGCACGAAACTATCGTTCCGATATAGTCACTTAACATCATGGTTCGCTATGCTTCTGCACTTCGCACACCCAATTCATTTCAACGTTTTTAGATACTCATATCGACATTGACTACATTTGGGTGAAACAAGACTGTTGCAGGCCAGGTGATTGATTTGGGCTTCTAAGTGAAAAATGGAATGCACTACATTTGCTACCATTTTAATACCATTATTATATCCAAACAGGACACAAGATATTGTGGCCCCATTTGCTAAAACAAATTAACAGACTAGACTAAATGACCTATCAATTTTTTATTTGCAGATGACACATAAATGCAGTTTCATGAAATTGCTGAGAGTGCACAGCTAGGTTTTTCGTCCATTTCTTATTCGCTGTCCATAAGCACAACGCCATAATATATGTGCAAAAATATGATGTGGCTGGATAGAAATCGAAAGAGACATTACTGCAACACTCGAAGTAATGTCTGCCTCTGCTGCGCCATAGAAAAATATGTCGGAATTTTCTTGAACAGACTTGGATCTTGGACAATCTTGGACAATCATATGGCTTGCTTCTCGGAATTTGGTAGGGAATCGGCTTGAATTTTTTCGAAAATAACAATACCAGTACTGACCGCATTGCAGACAAAGCGTCTGGCCGCGGTTCGCCCGTCCCTGTGTGAGCCCATGCGTGGGCCGTGAATACTGGGCCGGGACATGCCGCCTGCTGTTTGTGACCGGTCGCGGCTGGTCAGCCAGGTGCGCTCGGCAGTTCGTGCCCAGACCCAGTACAGGGCGGCGTTAGCCTTTACAATAACCTAGTTGCATTAAAATCTTCAACTAGACATATGCCAGATCTATATCAAAATCGGGAATCTACGCTTAAACATCACAGGTTACGAACAATGTGCGGGATGAAGTTGTCATGGTGACGTTAAAATCGCCATGGCGATACCAATTAGTTCTGACAGATGTACGGCTTCCGAGACAAGCATCATCAGTTCCATCAGACAATTCCATCATCCGCAAAACACGTCATACTGCATGACGCAGAGTGGTTCTTACAGTGATAATGTTTGGTTTCAAGATGGAATTGTGTTTTGACGAACTGTTGGGACACTTGATCGTCTGGCTCACGATGACACATCTAACACATCTTTCTAAATTTTACGTCCCCTCGTTTGTTTCATGGTCGCAGAATGTTCTGGAGTCCCTCATGCGCAATGCAGAAGGGCGGGCGCCAAATCCTCTTCGGGCAACATCCGCGTTTTGCCAGCCCCCGTGACCCTCACCACCCTCCTGAGTCCGCATGTGCTCAGCCAGTCCTCGCCGGATCGTCCCGATCTTCGCAGGAAAACCCGGCTTACGTCATCCTGCCGGCCGGTACAGCCGGCCTCTAATCCCATACATATGACCAGGCGGCAGGACTGGGCGCGCAGATAACCGGCGGGCTGACGTGTTCGGTGGTGACGGCCGCCGCCGCCATAAAGGAGCCGCACCCTTGTCCCCGTTTGTCTCATCCCGCGGACGCGAGGCCGCCGGCAGAGACTGCCGAAATCAGAAGCGAAGACCAAACAAGGCGTCCAGTGATGATTGAGGGGTCTGCTGCCGGTCATTACGGATACTCATATGTGGTCTTCCTGAATTTGTAGAGTGGAACTGCACTGGCCCGTGGTTTCAGTCTTCATGTCCTTCAGTGCGTTTCAGGCGCAGATCCAGGGTCTGGTAAATGTGAAAGTGTAACTAGCCTCCAATCGCAGGAGCGTAGGAGCATCCCAAAAATTGGGACGGAGCCAAAAAACCTTCTTTTCCATGGGGCTAATGTCAATTTTTCCCAAAAAAGGAGCCACGCCTCCTGCGGCCGTTCCGACGTCTACATATGTCCAAACACATTGCTCAGGTGACCTGGGTAGCTGATTTCACTGGACATGGTATGGGAGGGGATACAGATACGCACGCTTCTCTCAATCTGCATCCGGTAATGGATACGTAGGCATGCTTCAGTACACGGTAGACCAGTGGAAAAAGACATTCCCCATGTTATGGGCTATTTTGAGGCGTTTGACGGAAGTTTCAACCAGGAAACGTGCATTTCCATGAAGCGCAAGCGGTTTCAAGCTAATCTTGACCCGGTTTTCTAGTTAAAGTCTCCATTTAAATACCATTGGAAATAGCAAGAGAACACCACAGTTTTAACAGCCATCGTTTTGTTGACTACAACGGCAGCATTTTCATTCACGATAACCGGAGGACTAAATTCAATGTCGTTTTATTGCCACCAGTCCTGGATATCGGTATCGGGTGGGTCCTAAGTTCGAATCCCCTTTCTGGCCTAGTTTTGTTTCTCGACATGTTATCCAAACATGGTATCGAGATCTTGATATTCCTCGGCATTAATGACACCTGCAGTACTGCAAGCATTATTGCAGCACGGGTGTTTATATTTGGTCCTGCTAAAGAGCAAACAATTTTCATATTTAGCTTGATTACCTCTGCATGGCCTGATTACCAATACACTCACCTGATACCGCCACTGGTTCGTTTACATTATCCCGTCATTTACATCCAGGACACGATAAAAGCAGACATCGTGCGGATGCCATGGCAAAAAACCACATCACGGCAATCTTTTCGGTGGAAGGGTATTTTCTGCAGTGATGCTCGACGGTCTGTAAGAGGCTCTGAAGCTGGCCCTCGTCCTTCGCACGACTGGCACAGTCCTGAATCAGCTTCATAGCCCTTTCCGCCGGGTCACTGATAAACGTCACATCGAAGGCGAAAGTCGCCACCTCGCTGTATCCGGCATATGACGGCCACTCATTTGGATTCACTTGCAACCAGAGACGCAGCCAGGATTTGTTTAGGGGGGGGGGGGATGGCTCAATGTGAACTGGAATCATACGAAAACCGCTTGCCGGAAGGGCGATGTTCAATGGTTTTCACAAAAAATGCAAGACTAAGGGGGAGCGGACCCCGCCCCCCCCCCGATGCGTCTGTGCTTACAGCCATGCCGACTCGATATTCAGGATGTGGAATGAGGCCCAGGATCGGGGACTGACTGGATACTAAATCTCTGTATTTGTCGACAGAACGGGAAACTCAAGTCGGTCGGCAGGACAGCCAGCTGGCCGACTTCTAAAGGATTACCCAGTCGACCTCACTTACACTGCAAAAGTAAACAGACGACCTTGAAACAAACACCCATGGCGCCACTTTTGTCGCCGACCACCGAAGATGAGTCCAGATTAAAAGAATACGGAATTAGTCTGAGCATGGCCCCAAAATTCAAGTAACCAGATATCAACGCCTCGTTTTGGGCCAAATCTAGTGTTGGGCTTATTAATCGTTTATTATTAATTGGTTACGTATTTTAAGGTTTGTGTTTGGGTGACCGCTGACATGATGAAGAATATGGCAGCTGATGAGATTCGAACCTCGAACCCATTGCGCCGAGATATACAGAGGGAGGATATGCTGCGTTAACCAGCGCACGACTGTCGGTCCGTTTCGAACATGGGCGACTGGGGGGGGGGGGCAGTTGGCTGCCCCTCCTCTAACTCACGAACGGTTGGTTGCACGATAAAAATAAGCATACCGTTGGAAAGCTTGTGACGAGTAGAGTTCCAAACCGGTCTCATTTTTAGTTTTAGATAATATGTAAGCCAGTTTACGACCTATATACGTTTTCTCATAGCCGACTGCATGAGACCGAGAAATGGCCTGAATCTCAAGGGCTGTGACTAATAACGCATACGAAAAGACACCAGCGCACAAGTATGAGTTAAAGACACGGCAATTCTCCCGCCAGCTGTCGGTGTGCGCCTCTGCCGCATGCTGTACCAAATTGACGGGAAATAAATTTAGCGTTCCTTTATTTTCGCGAAAAAAGACGATCTATGTAAGTTTTATTGATCTTTGTGGTTCTTTTGATGGTTTCTCATACTTAAATGTTGGAAAAATTCATTAGTTATCAATCTAGAAAATTGGCGGAGCTTTATTCGCGAGAGCCTGTTTATTTCCGAAATATGCTATTTTTTCAAACTTTTTGAGGTTCCTGGTATAACTTACGTCTGTACAAGCTAGTTTTGCCATTTTCTACCCATTCTGAGTAATTCATCGTCGATTTTGAAGGTGGTGCGTTTTGGCTTGCTACAGTAATTCGTGACCTGACCTCAGGTCAGTGGCTGAAAGTCGTTGATTCTTTGCCCAATAACGGTAACTAGATGTCTGCTTCACTCCACACTAAAAATTTTATGAAATATTTCGTCAATTTCCGAAAAAAAACGACATGTCTTAAAAATGGGTTTGACCTTGGGTCAATGACCCGGAAAATTCCGAAAAATCTGAGATAGCAGATTTGTTGCATCTATCACGATCACTAATCCCTGAAAGTTTTATTGAGATATCTTGTTTTGCAAAAAAAGTTAGAGGGCGCTAAACTTTTTTTGACATAGGTCTGTTTACCTGACCTAGGTCAGGCACCTGACCTGACCTGAGGCCAAAATTTTGACACGAGATGTAAAACTGATGAAGCAAAAGGTACCAAACTTTCTTGACTCTGTGTTTGTTAGTTCTCTCGCAATCCCAGAAAAACCTCAGGGGGGCAGTCAAGTGCTTCCTCCCCTGTCGGCACGGGTTAAAACGACATCGTATTTATTGTTCCGGATGTCCTGAATGAAAATGCCGCGGCTGTAGTCCACAAGTCAGTGGCTGTCCAGCTATGGTGTTATCTTTCCACTTCCCATGCCAAGGAGACTTTAACGCAAAACCGGACCAACATGACCGACTTCAAACCGCTTACCCTTCATGGATTTTTACTTTTCCGGACAGAAACGTTCGCTACTTCTTAAAATAGTTTATGGCATGGGAAATCACCGTTGCCTGCAAATTTTTGAACAAAAGTGATTTTTTGCAGCGGTCTAATGCACGGGTTATGGAATAAATTTATAATCTTTTCGTACCTTTTTCGTATTTCAAATGATCAGGTCAGATTTTGCTACTTCGTGCCTTTTCGAAAATTAATTTACTGGAAATTTCGTAAGATTACGTAGGTAATAGCACACGTTTAGGTTTGAGGCCAAAGTGTATGGCATCATAATTCCGAAAAGCAAGGCTACGGAAAGCTCGGAGACAGGTGACCTTTAAATCATTCTGGGAACCTCAATCCGTTCAGATATGGCGCGCACGTTTGTTTAGACAGTTTTATCTTTGACATCAAATTTTGCACTGAGGCGCATCTTAGCTTTGATACAGCAGATCAAAGGTCACGGGCGAGATCACTCAGACTGACTCTAACACGGAAAATGAACATCACGCAGAAACACCTTTGGTTGTCATAATTCTTAGGTGCCTTTTACCATCGCGCCCCTCTTTCTCCCTCAGGTATACCTCCAGGGTCAAACACTTCCAGACCATTTGCTAATGGGGTTAAATCTTCATACGTGTTGCCTAGCCTACCTTCAAATGTTGATTTCTTCCGGATTTCATCCAGTTTTTCGGCATTTTTGGAAGCAAGTTTGCATTTTAAAAAAGTTCTGAAAGCAACCAAGAAATATTTTTTCCATCCGAAAAAGTGGGCCAAAAGACATGTCGCATCTCCTCTTTCCAGTGCAAACGGAGGTGGAGTGGCATAGCCCTGATGGCCTCCTCTAGTTCTGCCAGTGCCCAGGACCATAGTTAACGAAAGGCATCTATCATTTTTAATAGGATATGAACTGGCGGTATTGCGAGATCACGCTTTGAAAACAACTTAGGCCGTTAGGTCGTTAACTATCTGTGTCTGCGTTTTTATGGTACGTTTTTTCTAGTCATCGTTGACCTACAAATTCATGTGAACAAATATTTCGCCAAGAATACGACAGTTCTGTGATCAGCCCCCTTACCTATGATAATATCAAAGTTCATTCTAACCAAAACCAGGGGTGTGGTTTTCTATCTTTTTGTGGGCGCCCCGGCACCCACAGAGTGGAAATGGACACCCACAATACGATTTGGACACCCACAACTTAAGTTATGTTTAAATATTGAAATATACTTGTATTCTCAGTCCCATGTTGTTAACCATCTAAAATCAGTTTTGCAAACAATAATCGGAACTCAGTTATTCCATTGTCACCCACCAGTTGCTTTTCCCCACCACCCTCCAAGTAACATTGTGCCAAACTGGATTATCATCGGGTCCTGGAGAAAGGTCCTCCATTAACACGCGCACTGGAATGGGTGTCTTTTTGTGCATCCCCACCTGTTTTTCTTGAATAACTCGAGAACGGATCGGAGCTGGTTGCTGCTACTTTGCGGCATTTATGGCCATTGAATAACTCGTCGAATGACGCAGAAAAATTGGGAATCTGCCGGAAATGTAACAATCACGCGGCGTCGTTTGGTGATGGATGTACCAATATGTGATGTATCCATGTATACCAGATGTACCAATACATACCAATACCAATACATCCATCATAAGTGATGGATGTACCAAGATCACAGCCAGGGTCAATAAGGGTCAAGGTTATCAAAGGTCAAGGTCAAACATGATTGTGACCTGATCCAGATTTACTTTGCAGCATGTCGGTTTTTATGAAATATGCATTCAAAGACCCTAATAAAAACACGTGTGCGCACGGTGGTACGCTTACATATATCAAGGTCAGTGAAGGTCAAGGTCATTAAAGGCCAAGGTCAAATATCCTGTGACTTGGTCCAGGTTTGTTCTGCGACATGTCGATTTGTATGAAATATACATTCAAAGTCCCTAATAAAAACACGTGTTCACACATGGATACGCAAACACATATATTACGGTTATTTCATTTCAAGGTCATCAAAGGTCAAGGGCAACTGTTTTGTGACTTGGTCTAGATTTGCTTTGCAATGTGTCGATTTCTATGAAATATGCATTGAAAGACCCTACTAAAGACACGTTTGGCACACTAATATATATATATGTACATAGGTGGGCACTGGTCCGTTACTCCGTTACTCCGTTACTAACGAAGTTACTTTTTTGAGTAACGGAGTAACGGACCCGTTACTTTTATTTTACTGTAACGGACTGAGTAACGGAAGTTACTTTTGTGGTCCGTTACTCCGTTACTTTTTGGTCCGTTACTCCGTTACTCCGTTACTCCGTTACTTTTTGAACTCCTTACAGACACCGCCCGGCTTTATTTGCATCGGCACACGCCATTGGCTACTTGAATAGCCAACACCCAATAGCGTGCGGCGATACAAGTGCGGCTGGGCGCGCACGCAGCTGACAATCGCGGAGTAGACTTTTTGACAATATTCGTCACCTGATAAACGTTGACGGCAAGCTGGCGGCAATGGTTCAGTATAAAGGCCAGCTGACTTTGGTCTCTTTTGTGGACAAAAGTATTGAATTATGCGTAAATTTGATATGACTTAAAATTATAAATTAACCAGTCGTCATTTTTCAGGCTAAAAGATATCAAAGTTATTGTCATTTATACTGGAACAGCCAGCTGACGGCAGTTTTCAATGTTGGCTCAAGTTAGTCACGGATTGCTTACCACCGCCACACGGTTCCCCGCCAAGATCACTCAAGGCTGTTGAGCACATGATTACTGCCGCCATGGCCTTGGATCTGTGATGTCCGTGGGGTGATGTAGTGGTGACTGATTCTTGACTGGCCTGAAATTTTAACTACATGACATTAAAATGTCCCATCAAGGCGTCTTTACGCCGCCACTGGAGGTCGAAAACCTTGACTTCGAGTCCGACGGTGCCTCAGCTTCGGAGGCAGAGGACGAGCCCGGTCTGGGTCACCCATGGCCACATCTAGAAAAGTACTTTGAGTTTAAGGAGGAGGGGAAAAACGTCATTTTTACGTATGTCCTGTGCGGACCGAAAGAGGTTATAATCAAGGGTCACAAGAGTAGCCTTTCAAACCTAAAAGCACATATCAAGAGGAAGCATTATTTACGGTATTTCCAGGTGAGAACAGAATGTGCACAATAAGCTGTCAGCAGTGAAGCATAATTATGAAGCTTGTCGACTATTACTTGGACTATTTGCCTTAACCATATTCTCTGCAGGCAGTGAGATTCACTTTAGCCTGGGGGGGGGGGCATATTTGCGGTAATCTACCTTTCGGCCGACGCTTACGCGTAATTTTTGGAGACGCGGAAGTGGCAACACAAGTTGTGTGAATAATTTAGCCCATTCAGGTATTTTTCTAAGCACTGGCCCGTAGTGGATGTGTAAACTGACTTGGTTAGGTAACTCTTGAATTTTGATTCAGTTGACACATGTTTGCCTTTAGCCGATACGAGTTAACCAAACCAAAAAACAGGCAAATTGAACCTAACAAAAAATCAGTTTTACATGCCCATCTAGGGCAATCCCTGCAACCATACAGTAGGTTTTAGGTTAGGTTAAATCATTTGTAACTTGGAGGACAGGCTACATTGTCCATGCGATTCGAGTTACCACTTCTGCGTTCCCGAAAAAAATATCAACTGGCCGAAACACCTTTCGGCTGACACATGATTTTTTGTAGACGCAGAAGTGAGGACCCAAACTCAAACATGATATGAGCCGTTGCCACTTTTGCACCTTCGAAAAATATGCATTGGCCGAAAGGTGAAGATGACCAATTCTGCCCCCCCCCCCTCCCCGCCCTTCCAGAGATCTCGAGATGCATTCGTCCAGTGTTGATGGGATGAATGCCATTTAATATGTTTCAACGAGATCTCCAATTCCGGACCCCAAAAATTCAAAAATTGCGAAAATAGGGCGTGGGGGCAAACAAACTCCAAAATTTGGGGATTTTTGAAAGGTCACTGCGGCCGTGTTTACCAACCAATTTTCGTGGCAATAACACGGTTCAGCTTGGAATGTCCAAGTCTTTTATATACCAAAAGCTGAAATTTAAAATAGAAAACCATAGGCAGTTCCAGGGAGGGCAAGAAGGGTGATTTTTGAAATAAGAAATTTCCTTTGTTTTTGTTTGTTTTGGGTGATATAAACATCAGATGTACAACTAGCAAGCCAGTTTAAGTTTATATGTAGCGCAGAGGTGGATCCAGGTAAACAAAATTGGGAGGGCACCATAAGCACGATAGTGTGCTCCCCCATTTTTTCAGTACCTGGGTGTGCGTTCGCCTGAAAATGTGTGTGCATACGCATTGTTTAGGATGTGTATGACTATATAAATGAGTCAGTGATCTTTATTTCTACTCAGAGTGTCACGATAGTGAACCGCACAACTTTGCAGCTTCACGCACAGCACATTACCGCCGAAAACGGGGGCTTGGAACCGCCTCTGCGGGACCGATTTTTTTTTTAAATGTTGACAAAACACGTGTGTATCAATTCCATGAAATGCCATAAAATCTTGTGGCGCTGCGGCAAGCAGTTTGGGAGCGACAAGCAAAAAGACACGGGTAGCAGAATCTGCCCCCCCCACAGGGAATAGGGTTAAATGAAGTGTTTTTAACCCGTCTCCGGCCGGGCTCAGAATGCCCTTTGCCCGGCCGGAGGGGGAGCGCGGATTTCCGCACCTCCCAGGATCTCGGCTCTCATATACCGCACGGAAAAAATTCGGCGGAAAGGTTTTGTCAAACCGAGACAAAAACATTCAAGAGTTTTGACCTCAGGTCAATTCTGAGGCCACCAGACGCCATGAAAGTTCAAAACACGTCCTTGGAATTAGGTAAATAGACACAATACCTTGTCCCTGAAAAGCTGAACTTAAGCGACATGTACTGAACCGTAAGACAATAGCGAGTTCATTCATTGATATCAATTTTGGCCTTTCACAGTGGTCAGGTCAGGTCACGTCATTGTTCCAAAATGTTCCACTCGTGAACGGCTAACATCCTCCGTTGCATCTTACTTATGACCATGTTTTTATGGCTAATTTGTCTTTTCAAGGGTGCTGAAGAGGTATTAAAGCACCTTTTTTAGTCTTTTATTTCACAGTAATAAAATCCATATGTCATGTTTTTTTAGTCCTTCGTCGTTTGGTATTAAAAAAAAGGTCAGGGGTATCAGGAATCTTACCTCCACGCACGCGCTCGTACACAAACTAATACACACACACATAATTTCAAAACAAAACAAGAAGTTCGCGAGACCGAAACGAGCTCTGAACGGAGACCATTATGTTCAGGGCGGATACTTCGAGAGGCATTGTTGATCAAACCCAGTCGATAGATGTCCGCTGTTTGTCGCATTTTGCATGCGTCCGCTCCAGCGCCGGTTGTTCCCGCTCCGTCGGCGCCGCGGGCAATGAACAGGAATTCGTTGGTTTGAACATTGTGGCTAACACAGTGGTAGAATACCCGCCGCGGCTGTTGTCCCGGCGCCGCCGACTCTACAACGGCTGGTGAGGGCAGTGGGCAGCTAGCGGAGTGTTTTGGGTAAGCGCTTTTTGTTTCTTCCCTTTGTATATGGAATGCGTTTTACAACCACAAAGCAGCATAAAAGACTTAAAACCCGCGTTCGCTTGGTTTTCACTGCATTTAAAAAAGTAACGGAATAACGGAGTAACGGTAACTTCCGTTACTTTTTAAGGCAGAGTAACGGAGTAACGAGTAACGAACTGGCTCTTTTGAGTAACGGAGTAACGAGTAACGAAGTTACATTTTTTAGTAACGATGCCCAACTATGTATATGTATATATATATATATATATATATATATATATATATCGGCGTATTTTGACCTATTTTCGGTGAAGGTAGCCAAGTTGGAATACGACAAAGTTATAGTCCCACCATGTCCTTTAAATTTTATGTCTCTAGCTCTTTCCGTTGCCGAGATCGGAGCGGGGCACTTTTAGACCCCCTCCTTCCAGTGCGCGTTAGCGCGAAACCCCTTTCCACTGCGCGGGTTAGAGCTTTCTTGGCATTCCTTTGGCTAAAATAAATCGCAAGAAACCTTTGGTGAAGGATTTTTTGCATGTTGCAGCAAAAATAAGGAATCATTCTTGCGCTGACGAGGCATCAACACTGGTCGAACCGGTGTAACCAGTGGCGAAATATCACGGTTAAGAAGTGGACCCGGCTTCGCTGATGAGCTTATGAATTGGGTAAAGGTACGCAGTAAAGCAGAAAATAGGTTTGTTCTTACAAAGCTGATACTCTCTCTGGTTTCGTGGAAGAATCTCAGATGTCAACTATTACCCGTCTTGAATAAAAAGGTCATGAGAAGTCATTCTAAACAATTGAATTCTGTAGTGTTTTCCAAATGTCTAATCCCGTTGTTTAGTGCATAATTTAACCTGTTTTATCCTCCAAAGGTTCATAAGACAAAAATAAGGCCATAAGTAATTTTAGATGTAATTTTGTGGGGAAACCCTATCAGTACCAAAATTGAAATCTCCCCTTCCCCTTTTAGTTCATGACAGTTAATGATACTTGTGCCAGTCAGATGCTATACAGTCATTGTTTGGGACCTAAGGTCATGATGTGATAATGATGATAACCAAGCAATAAAGTGGATATGAACTTGATATGCAGGGCACATTAATGTGAGTGTTAAAAGCCTTCAGGGACATCAGAATTGGGGAGGGTGGGTGGCAGCTGCTTCCCCAGTCTTTGGGCAGCATTTTACATAAACTCTGTGGCACTGTATGGAAAGAAACAAGGTAAATATCACTTCCCTGTCTCCAAAGAGGTTCCACTGCTCCTAGTAACTTTATGCATGCATACCTTATTCAATGTTGCTGATCAAGTAATCACAGGGTAGGCATCTGGGATAGTTGCACAATGTGGTAAAGATCTTTTAGCATCATCTAGGTTACACTCTGTGATCCCTGCAGGAAGGAACCATTGTGGCAAGCCAGCATGTGTTGCTGAGGCAGGAAATGAAAACTAGATTTGATTTCCCCCAGGAAAAGCAGTGCCATCCCCCATACCAGGATGTGAAATTTCATTTTAGAGCCTCATCCCTTTAGTTTTTATTGAACTCATTTTGTCCTGGGCCTTTTGTGGTCCATGAGGTGAGCAGATGAGAATTCATGGCTAGTTGTACTGACATGCAATGTTTCCACGTAAGGATTTGCATAGGTTTGCAACACTGCTGTTAGCAGTTAATGTGTATATGTTAACATGATGGGGCAGTAATTGAACAGTGTGGTTAATTGCCTGATGCCAAGTTAGCCAAGTCAACAGATAAACAGTAACTGAGCAAGCAGTATCAGTACTGGGCTAGAAGACCATGAACACTCAATCCAAGAAGGGTTCTGTGCAAAATGTGCTCAGGATGGATTCAGTATATGTGTGCTAAGCATTGTCATTTCATTACTGCAGATATTTCTAAAAAGCAAGCTGATGCCCTCTTGATAAATGATTTGTGGTGAAGTGCAGAGATGCACTGATTTATTTGTTCCCTTATTCATTTCCAGAAGAGTTCATGGTGCAGAAGACAAGGACCATGAGATGCTGGGCCTTTTGTGCATGTTTCTTGGCTGCACTTCTGGTATTGGTCTCTTCAGAAGACTTCTATGAACTCTTGAACATAAGCAAAGATGCAACAAGCAGGGAACTCAGGAAAGCATTTAAAAAGGCAGCATTGGAAACCCATCCTGATAAAAACAAAGTGAGTATCAACAGTCTGCACAAGCATCTGCCATTTTTTGTTTTAATTTGACCACTTTGTGACACAACAAGTTAACAGTTTTAAAGTGTACAGTGCAGTGAACATCTGTGCCACTTTTGTAGGTCATTTTCTTGTTTCTGCAATGAACGACTGGCTTTTTTGTCACTGTGATTGACATTCAAAATTCCATCTCAGCATTCTGATATTCTTTTGTTTCATCCATCAGATACCAATCAGTGTTTTATTATCAGTATGACAATCTGCCTTAAACTGCAGAAATGCGATTGTCAAACCCCCATGAGAGTTTGAGAGAGGAGAATCAAACTCCCAAGAAACAAAAAACTGCTTGTGGAGCAATACATGCACATGCCTTAGTGTGACTGGACAGTGTTGATCAACATCTTCATGGTGCTATCAGGATGACCCAAAGGCCCACGACCTGTTTGTGCGGATCAACAAGGCCTACGAGACCCTGAAAGACCCAGATCTGCGCAAGAAGTACGACCTGTTTGGCGAGGAGGGCGTGGGAGGGGACGCCAAGCGTCAGTACCAATCCTGGAGCTACTACCACGACAACTTCGGCATCTACGACGACGACCCGGAGATCATCACGCTGGACCGTGCCGAGTTCGGTGGGTACGGAGCGTCGGGGGGAGGGGGACACTAAGTGGTTGCACGGGGGCTGCATGTAGGTAACTGGACGATATTTCCCTTGAACCAGTGGTGAGTGGTTAGCCGACTTTTAGACCAGGGAACCAATCTTGAAGTGTTTTTTTTTTTTTGCAAGTTGGTGGTGGTGTTGGGCTAGCAATATTCACGAGGTTAAATCTTGGCAGAATATCATGGTTGGTTTGTGAGGGCGGCTAGTACTAATTCGTCCGAGTTTTTATATGCGAGTGGGCCAAATGGGCAAATCGTATGTTTAGGAGGGCAAAAAACGAACTTTGTCAGACTACCCTACCATTGTTGAACACCGACTCCGTCTCAGCAGCGTTGGCGGCTTCGTTTCTCGGCGCCCGGCGTTCTGTGCCGTCCGTTTTGCGGACGCCGGCTCTGACGCCGCCGCCGCCGGCGTTTCACAGATGAGGCGGTGCGCCAGACCTCCGACACGTGGTTCATCAACTTCTACTCTCCCGGCTGCGGACACTGCCACGACCTGGCGCCAGGTCAGGGCTCCTCCGTCGCCGGAAGTGCCGGTGGCGTATTACGTGGTGCTCTGCGTGGTGTGCCTTTCAGTGCCACTGTCGGTCTTGCCAGCTTTACCATGGCTGTGTACGGCGGTGGGTCACAGTCTGGTGAAGCTGAGCTTTGTCTGTACTACGTGATGCGTTATGACTATGACCTGTTAACACTGGAGCCCCATGCGTCTTGTTTTGTTCCGCTGAGATGCCGTGACCGTGACGGACGTGAGCTGGGACCTCTCAATGGAGCTTGACGGCATGCCGTCCTGTTTCAGTGTGGCGTCGCGTGGCTCGTGAGCTGGATAATGTCATCCGGATCGGTGCCGTCAATTGTGGCGAGGAGTGGCACCTCTGCCGCGAGGAGGGCATCTTCGCCTATCCGTCGCTCGTCTTTTATCCGGAGGTAGGTGGCGTGGTGGTGCACGCTCGCCGTCAGACTTCACACAGTCGGACGCAGGCCCGAAACGACCCGTTTCGGATCAGAGCGCGCCTTGAGGACAAATGGCGGATGATCAGCCTCTGTCGTGAAGATGAAAGTAATCGGTATGATTACTGTCTGCGGTGACCGTTGGAAGCGACTGAATGAACGGAGTGGGCGGATGTGATTTCTCTGGTGGAGTTTGTGGCTCGATTTCCGTTTTGGCAACACTATACTTCCGGTTTCCATTTCTTTCCAGTGACGTGATATTTCAGTTTTATAGCTTCCCTACTCACTATTTTGTGTCAGCACACCAGCTGAGTTGTAATTGGCTACTGAAAATCATTTGGCGCCTTCAGCCGTATTTAGAAAATTCTGATGTGGGAGGGCAAAGGTTCGAAGCTCTTGAGAGAAGCAGTAAGGAAGCTATTTATGTAGGAATTGCAGGAAAGGTTGGAGGGCACTTCTTGTCGTTTATCACCACTTTGTCGGTGACCTTTCCGGCGTATTTGAACTTTCGAGGTGAAACGGGTGTAACTAGCGGCATCAGACGGCTTGACGAGGCAAAGTTCGGCGAAAATGAGAATGCGTCACAGGATGTGGAGACAGCACCTGCGTCACTTGCGAGGAGTTCGCAGAGCAGCAACACTGATTTTGCCAGTGACCGTCACTGGCGTGTGATGCCGTGCCCAGCAGTCTGTCACTGCCCAGCAGCCGCCGGGAGACGCCGCCTCCGGCCTGACGGCGGCCGTTTCGCCTCAGCGCCGCCGGCGTCCGCGTCGTGACCTCCCGGGCCCCGGCTGTACCGGCGCCGCCGCCCGCAGGTCGAGAGCTACGAGGGCGAGCGCACCACGGAGCGGCTCGTGCGGCACGTGCTGCGGCGGCTGCACGCGGCGCCCATCGACGTCGACGCCGAGAACGTGGAGCACTTGAGCCGGCGCAGCGCGGCGTTCGCGGCGCGGCCCTGGCTGCTCTTCTTCTGCCGCGAGGACAACTGCGCCTCGGACGACACCAGGGTCAAGGTGGCCGCCATGATGGTGAGCCGCAGGAGGTCCCGTCCGCCGCGCAGGCGCCCGGGCGTGGTCCGCTCAAGGAATAGTGCTTGGTGTTTACCAGTGGGTCAGGGTCTGAGTTCGTGCTGTTCTTCCACTTCTCAGCTGTAGGAGTTACAGAATGGTGTGTAGTTCCCATGGTTACGTGCCAGAGTGGCCGGTGCACGTGCCTGTCCAGGATTTCACGTTGGCACGGGCCATTCGCGTTTGTTTTTGTTTTGTTTTGTTTCTGGTAATTAAGTGGGCTTTGTTGTGGTTCAGCGCCTGGTTAGAACACTGAACGCCTGCATGGAACTTTGAAGTGCCAACACCAGCTTTACTAATTGTTGCTTCGTCTGTATTTTCCAGAAAACCAGTTCGAAGAACTGGTCTGTGGCCTGTCCTGCATCATTCAGAAGGGTATCCTGACCTTAACCTTTCCTGCTTCTCCCAGGAGGGTGTTCTGAACCTGTGACCTCCCCGTCTCCAGGAGGGTGTGTTGACGGTGGGCCAGGTGGACTGCAATGAGACGCCGCTGTGCGCCACCCTGGGCCAGGAGGAATACGCGGCGTTTTATCCGGCCGGCGAGGTGTCCGCCGAGCGGGGTCGGCCCATCCGCCAGCTGGACGCCCAGGAGATCGCGGCCGAGGCGCTACGCCTGTTGCCGCCGCTACCGACGCTCTCCGAGGCCGAGTACGAGGTGAGAAAGCGTCCCGAGCGGAGTGGAAACCGGGTGAGAAGCTCTCCGGTCGGAGTGAGAACCGAGTGCCAGACTGCTCCTCTCGGGCTGATCATGACGTGAGGCGCCGTTTGTTACATCATGGTCTCTGTGAGGTGAGCAACTTCCCTAGTACGGCCGATCCGATACTCGTGACGTCAGGCAGCCCTACCTTGAGTACGCGGCTGGCCGGCAGCGCCGGTCCAAGGTACACTGAGTCGGGGCGCCCCCTTTACGGCCCGACCCCGCGAGTCTGCGCCGACCGCCGCGCCGCCGTGACCCCGTCTGCCGCCGCGCCGCCGTGACCCCGTCTGCCGCCGCGCCCGCAGGCGATGCCGGCCGACCCCGTCTGCCGCCGCGCCGCCGTGACCCCGTCTGCCGCCGCCGTGACCCCGTCTGCCGCCGCGCCCGCAGGCGATGCGGGCCGAGCTGGCGGCGGACGCGGACGGCTCGGCGCTGCCCTGGCTGGTGCAGCTCACCTCGGACCTGACGCTGACGCTGGAGCTGGTGCGGCTGCCCTCGCTGCTGTCGTCCACGTCGTTCGCGCGGCTCGATTGCGCCGCCCTGCCGCACGTCTGCCGCCGGCTGCACGTGCGGAAGCAGCCGGCGTTCGCGCTGTTCAAGCGCGGCGGCGGGTACGAGCTGTACCACGGCGGCCGGGCCGGCGCGCACGACGTGGCCGCGTTCGCGCGCGACGCGGCCGCCGCCGGCCTGCGCGTGCTGACGCCGGACGACTTCCCGGCGGCGCTGCGGGACGGCCGGCCGCGCGTGGTGGACTTTTTCGCGCCCTGGTGTCCGCCCTGCATGCGCCTGCTGCCGGAGCTGCGGCGAGCCAGCGCCCGCCGCGCCGACCTGCCGTTCGGGTGAGGACCGGCCGGGGGGGAGGGGGCAGGGGCCAAGGGGCAGGACGGATGGGGAGGGGTGTTGCGGTCGCAGTCAAGGGTACGGTTTGGAGGGCTGTGGTCGACGGCCGAGGATGTTTGTTGGGAGCTACGGTGGAGATAAAAGAAAACTACAGCGACTTGGCACTTTGGTTAAGGTGAGAGGTTTGGGCACTGGTCAGAGTTAGTGGGTGGGTGGTGGAGCTAAAATGGAAGCCAGTGGACGATGAATGACGTGGTTAAATTCGAAATATGGTGGGTGTGGTCTTTTATGGTGTACTTATTCAGTTTTTGGGGAGGTAATTGGTAGCATAATCATACATACCCCAAAAGTGCAAAAGACATAGGTGGGAGGCAGTCGAAGTCGACAGTGCTCAGATCTTCCATAGCAAACCATTTATTTTTTCCCTTCAGATCTGTTACGCTGATCGCAACGAAATTTGATGGGGATTTTGTGCGTATGATGAATTTGCATGTATGTCCAAGAGCATGGTACCCCTTCGATTTAGTCGATTTAGCGCTGGTCATAATTTTAAGAATGTGTATTTTATCAAAACGGGGCATACAAAATGCCGTTGTTTTTCGGTAGGGCAAATAACACCCTCCATTGTGGGTGCCCTTGATGAAGTCATATGGGTTCATGTTACCAAGGCCTTACATATCGGTTAGACGAAGTCAGCATGTTAAACCCATAAAAGGATATAAAGGTCTTTTGATTAGATTTAGGATAAAAAATACGTATTTTCGCTAACTGACTTTGGGTTGCCACGTTTGACCCAAACTAGCTCACTGTTTTTTGGGGTTTGTGCTATCATGCTTTCAGATCCCCCTAAGATAACATAATACCTCATTCTAAGTCCTGTTTCGTTGATAAATGACCTCAGGTGACCTCAGACTGACCTCACATAGGTCACATGAACCTTGTACTAAGAATATCCATGCTACAAATCTTCAGGCATTTAGTCTGCGATGGACTCACGACTTGCTTGCTGAGTTTCGTTGCGAGTGGATGATAAGTTCTGGAAAAAAGGCCTGAATGTCTTCATGTTTTGCATTTTACCTCGGTTGAGCCGGTATTGACGTAACCTAAGGTGCATGCGGAGAGAATGTGAGCTTAACACGCATGCTAACTGGACAGAGTCGTGTTACTGTGGCTGGCCGGCAGCGGCCGTTCCACACGCAATATGAGCGGCCGTCCTGCGGCCCCGGCGCGCGTGCGGCCGTCTGCGGCCGTCGATGGATCGGCCGGTGTAACTGGCGACCCTGCTCTGCGGAACCACGGCGGATAGAGCCGTGGACCAGTTTTTAAGTTTAAAGACCTCAAAAGACGGGCAAGGTGTGGAGCAGAAGACGGAATCAGGTCGCTGTAGCGTTGTTTGTTCGAGAGACTGAGAAGAAATAAGGGTGAGCGAATAGCGTCCCACCCCGCTAGTTCGCGTTTCAAAGGCAAGACCTGTAGTGGATGGGATCAGACAATTTTTTTTTTTTTCATAATGTTGCATTGGTATCCATCACTACGTCTAATGTTATGTACGCCGTAATACTGATTATCGAGCCGGAACATTTTTCAGTTCGGTATGACCCGTATCTAGGGTTTCTGAAACACCACTATCCTGTTTCACGGGTCCAGAGACGGACTGGCGCGAGTCCCCGACGGTGCTGGAATACAGTGGCGAGATAGAGCCGGTTTCGAAAGTTTCGTAAGTGGTGTGGCGTTCCTTCAGGGTGGGCTGTGACTGTAAACAAGGTCGAAGCTCGTACTTCAGCATTTACCACTTACGCCCTCAGGCGCCTTTTATCCAACAGCAAACATCTTGGAGTGGGTCGGCAAAGAGTTTGTCTCGCTGATGTGCCACGGTAAGACTGTAAGAGCAATGGAAACTCACGTGAAAGTCGCTTGAAAACGGAAGAAATTTTAACAGTCGAGCAGAACAACCCTCTCACTCCAGTGCGGAAATATTACAAGCACTTGATCGTCACCGTGTGGCATCGCCGCCCGGCACGGAGAGTTGTGACGCGTGTCGTGACGTCACGCCGGTCCGCCTGGATGCGATGTCAGCCGACAGACAGGCCGACCGGGCAGCGGCCGGACGGCGTGGCGCGCCTCCGGCCGGCGCCGTCAGCTCCGGCGCCGCCGGACGGAGCCCAGCGGCGTCCGCACGGCCCCCGCCGGCGCCGGACGTCCGCCCCTCCCCCCGCCGGCGTCGGAAGTCCGTGCTCTGCTGACGCCGCGCGGTCCGCCTGTGGACCGTCCGCCGACCGTGCGTCTGTCCGTCTGTGCGGCCAGGTCGGTGGACTGCACGGCGCACCCGGAGCTCTGCTCGCGCTACAACATCCGCGCGTACCCGACGGTGATCGTGTACAACAGCTCGGAGCCGCACCAGTACCGCGGCCCGCACACGGCCGACGGCCTGCTCGAGTTCGTCACGGACACGCTGAGTCCGGCCGGTGAGTGCGGCCTGCCGCGGCCGAGGCGTCCGGTATGGGGTGTCTCCCTGGTGGTGACCGGAGGAAACCAGGCCCACCGGCTGTCGCTCTCCTGATGGCGACACCGTGAGCAGGTTCTCTCTTCTTACGAGTGTATGGAGTGCCAACACAGAGAACGCGTGTAGTACAAGAATAAGTGTGGAGTGCGAGTGCAGAACACTCTTAGTACGAGAACATTAAGTGTAGAGAACGAGTATAGTGGAAGTGTATATAATTTAGAAAACGAATAAAGAGTACAAGTGCCCGTATAAAGACCCCCTGAGAAAGACGTAAAGTCTTATGGACCACTAAGACGCGCGGACAGTTCAGGACACGCCGAGCTGGGTCTGCAGGTGGTCCGTGAACTGACGGGGACGCTCTGACTATGGCTGTCCCCTGGTGGCGAGAGTCTGAACTGGCTCTTATGGCCGACCAGATATTGGACCCGGCTCATACGTGGAGCGAGATCTGAGCAAGATCGCGTTCGTGATTGCGACACCTTGAGACCGTCCAGTGCGTGGTGCTTCTTTGATTATGAGAACGGCCAACGGGAATCACAGAATGCAAAACGCATAATTTAAGATTTCGAACACCCAGTTTCAGTTCTTTGAGATGACAGATTTTATTTATTCTGGTGCGCAAAATTTTGGTGCGTATTGGTACCAAGAAACGACAGTTCTTACAACCCTCCCAAGAACTTCAGTATTGCGTTGTGGTTCCCATGGTAGAGGTTTTATGAACACGTTACCCTTCCTCATAGTAAACCTTGCGCCCGGCGGGTGGGCGTTTTCCTGTTGATGGTGCGTTAAATGCTGTTTGGCCTGTCAGGCTGCGCCCGTAAATGGCTAGTCGTACCTCGTTGCGCCGACTTGGTGTGCTTTTCCGTTGTTGTCTGATATATATAACCATTCATCACTCGTTCTGCTCACACTTCGTTATGCCGCCCGTTGTGCGAGACGCCTTAGCCGTATCCATGTGCTCATCAGCGAAGGTATTAAATTATGCGCCCATTTTACATAGTTTTAGCGGGATAGTGGTAAGCTTAAAAGAACGCCCGGCCATCAGCTTAATGTTCGCCTTTGGGGTATTCTGTTGAGCTTTCGCAGCCAGCGCACTGTTGGACCGCCTTGCTGTCGGAAAGATTTATGACGAAGAGTGCGTAAAGTTTCCACATGTACGCCACAGCGGCTGCGATCTTCCGCGTGTGCGTAAAAGCCTCCACCGGTAAGCTCAGCCGACGGCCGCGTAAGCGTACCGAGAATGTGCCCACTTTGCCGCGTAACGGCCGGCGTTTTGGAAGTGCTCCAGTGTTATGACGACGTTGGTTAATTCATAGACGGCGACCCCTGGTATGCAGGAAGTGTATGACGACCTTAGCCCCGGGCAATCTAAGGTTTATGGGCTGGCGTTCTTGCGATGGTCCCGAAAAGAGGAAATTATTCGGACGACGGTGCCGCACGGCCGGGGCGTTTCCTTGTTTCTCTCCGGGGCCCTATTTTGTGCGTCGTTAACCTTCGCGTGGCTTCCATGGATCAGTAAAGATGAAATAGGGCAGTGAAAGGTTTTGTGTTATCACTCAGAAGGTATCCGTCCGAAAATGACTGGTGGCTGCATTGTGACCGTTCCGTTGTCAGTGCGTGGCGTGCTGTGTCCGCAATGTCTGGCTGACGGTGCTGTGCCGAGAAAGTGAGTGACAGTTGTTGGGCCCGTGACCTGCTCGGAAATCGAGCGTGTGCTTAAGTCGACTTCAAAACTGAAACGATACGAGTTGTTTCCAAGAGCAAGATGACACCCCGAAATCGAATGGGGTGCTAATGGCTCGCATGGGTGGTGATGACGCGTCAGACACGACGTTTGCCGTCGCCCGATCGATTAAATTCCCCGCCATCACAATTACTTTGGCCAGACAACACACTGCAGGGACGTTTACAGCCTCAGTCTCGTCAGCGTATGGCACGACCCATCTTTAATGCGGGTCATGAGGTTGTATCTTTTTTACTGTGAGCATGGCGTTAGGTAGATTTTGTACACGGAAGCCGTACGGAAGCCGTACGTTGCAGTTTCGTGTCAGTGCTTGATGTGATTAACCCTTGCTGCAGCTAGCGGCAACTTATGGCTGCACCTGTTCATTTTTAGTATTTCCTTTGGTGCCCTCGGCAGCAGTTAGTCGCGCATGCAGCTGAAGTTAACTTTTTAGGCAACGACATTTAATGATGCTGCTTGCAGTACACAGTGCATTGCTCAAAGCAGCTGGCTGTCAAAAATATGACCAGTCATGGACCTTTTAAAAACGTGTAATTTTTTACACTGGTGGTGCCATTGCAGTCCTCTTCACTCAACACTCTACCGATGCAACGTCCAAACTTTAACGCACCCGCGCCTCTCCACTCGGGCACACCGGCCCGCGGCGCGTGTGGCGGCGCCCCCCCCCCCTCGCCGCCGCGGTGTGAGCAGCGGCGTGACGTCACCGACCGCGCCGTCCGGCGGTCGGGCGCCGGGGATCGGCCGACCGCCGGCCGGGACTGGCGTGATCGATGCCGCATGCCCGGCTCCAGTGGCGACAATTATCCAAACTGGCGATTTGTCACGCGGCCATCATTACGGCCCGGCGGCGGCCGCGCGCCGGGTGTCGGCCCGCCTCGGCGGCGGCCCGGCTCGGCTCGCGAGCTGCGACCGTCGCCGCTCGGCCCGTCCCCGGCTGCGGGCGGAAGCGGCAGCCGGCGGAGCCGTGCGGGATCTTCCCGTGCCTGCCGAATCGCAGCTGGAATTGGTAGTGCCGCGCTGGAGTCGAAGTCGGGATTGAACGTGACGTCGGCGGCCGAGAAGTCGTCGACATTCCTGGTCGTTGCGATGTTTCTCCGTGGGTTTTGTCGTGGCGGTGATTGGTGGTGGCTGGCTACGTCGGGAGTTGGTTCTGTGTGGTTGCGGAGTACATACTGGCCCCAGTGCGACTCTGGACATAACTGTGCTAACCGTGCGAAATGGTCGCAGCCGTCAAATGTTTCGTCAAGGAATCCTTTAGCCAGGTGACTTGTCCGTATGTCTGTAGACCCCGTCCAGCATTCCCATTTTGCCGTATTTGCCAAATTTACCGTTCGATAAAGTCGGCGTCGTATTTCTCAAAGATAAAGCCTGCCTCGTCTATCTTGTCTGGATAGACGATGTAGCCGGAACATACCAACCCCATCTGGGTTCCGTTTGCCTTGTGTGGGACGGTATGTCTGATACGGTATGCCTGGCCTGCCCTGTCTGAGACATCATGCCAGTCTGCTCTGTCTGAGACTGTGTCCTGTCCTCCGTGACTGACCCTCCCCCTCCCCGTCTGCCGGCAGTGGTCCGGCTGGAGGACCAGGCCTCCCTGGAGCGGGCCCGCCGCCGGCCGGCCGGCCAACTCTGGCTGATCGACTTCTACGCCAGCTGGTGCCAGCCGTGCCAGCAGTTCGCGCCCGAGTACCGGCGCGCCGCGCGGCTCCTCCAGTCGCTGGACGACGTCGTGGTCGCCATGGTAACGCTCCCGGCACCTGTCGGGTGGCGGGCACCTGTCGGTGTCTGCTCCCCCGGGCCCGCCGTCGATCGCTGTGTGTTGGCGGTGTCCGGATGTCCGCCTGGTTCCGGCCTCGGAACTTCAGCGACGCCGGCGGCACCGTTTCAGGGAAACTAGTCTGCTCGGTCCCCGCGCGGCCAAGTTTTGATGTGGCGGGTTTCCGAAGATCGCTCGGGGCGCGGTGGAGGCGACGGCAGAGGCGGTGCGGGCGTTTCGCGTCATCTTCTCACGATCGCGCCTGGCCTTGACGCGCCCGCGCTGATCGTCGTTGGTTCCCGCGCCGTCGCCGCCGTCGGTCCACTCGCCTCCGTCCCCTCTCGCGCCTCCATCGCCGCTCCCGCGCCATTTCTCCAGCACTCTCTGCTCCGTCTCCGCCCCGGCCGTCGCGCGCCGTAATCACCTCTTTAGCCGTGCTCGGCGCGGCAGGCGGCGGGCGGCCGCTGTTTTTGTTTTGAGCCGGCCGGTCGTCATCCGCGCTGCTTGTCGTCTACCTGCCATTAGGGCGCGCGCGCCGGCGGCGGCCGTGAATGAAAGCGGCCCGGCCGGCGGCGCGATACGGCGGCCGGCTGTCGCGCCGAGACAAACGGTCCGGAGATGCCGCCGGACGACGTCGCCGGGCGCACAAACAGGCATCGCTCTTTCAATGGCAGAGGGTGGCGGAGGAGCGGCGCTAATGGCGGCAGGGGAGAGACCGGCGGACGGCCGACGAATACGGAACGGCCGCTTGAACGCCGGAGGTGGTCTCTTGTGAATCATGCGAGAACGGCAGTTTACTTTTTGCGCTAGCTGTTTTTTTAGCCCTGTTGCGATCGAGTTCTCGCCTGGCGTTTTTTGCCGCCGCAGTACTGATGTGCTGTGTTAGAGTCCGAGTACGCGGTCCAGTCGCTGACGCGCCTCTTGCTGGCCGGCAGGTGGACTGTGCGTCGCAGCCGGAGTTCTGCAGCGAGCAGGGTGTCCGGTCGTACCCCACCGTCCGGCTGTACGCCACCGGCACCAAGGGACTGGAGCGGTTCAGGTACGGTCGAAGGCCCGCTGCGTGCTGGTCGTTTTCGTCTGATGTGGACGGGTTACGTGCTGGAGAGGTGCGGTGGCAAACGCCCCCGGTGTCTGCGGTGTCACGCAGGGAGTTTGAGCCCGTCTTGTTTGTTGGACGGTTTTAGCTGGCTTTGAAGTCCCTCCCGCCGAATTCCTGCGGTGCCAAAGAAGTGTCTCACGGCAGCACATGCGGAGGACGTTACTATTTTCGTCCGCGAGTGCCGTGAAGCATTTGGCGTTCAAAGGGGCGCCCTGATCCGGGATCAGAGTGCGTTCGGGCGTTGTTTGGCGTTTTTAACCCTCCCATTTCCTACGGAGTTCGTCGCACGGTATTTGGACGTTTTGACTCAGTGTTTTTTCTCAGATTTAATTGCGTAAATTTAAGTAGATGACTAGACATCTTGATAGTACCCAGATTTGTATCCCTGTCCCCTGCCCCTCTGTAAAAGTGTATGGCTGTGTAAAGGTCGGATTATTTTGTGGGAAAACAAATTATGATCGTCAGCCAGCAGTATGTTTGCACATAAGGACTAGTGACCGGAGCCGGCGTAGAGGCTCAGCCGTTGGATTCGTATTGAAACAATAACTGTGAAAAGCGCAGCCGATGCTCAAAAACAGTTTGCCACCGTCTTTCGGTAGCGAAGTTGGCCATTATTCAGACCGAGTGGCGGCAAAACACTTAAATTGCTTCGGAGCCGGGTAATCAGCTCGAAACAGAAATTCATTGTGTGGAAAAACACCCATGCGACCAGGTCTTATGCTCAAGATTGACGGAGCGCTCTTAAGACGCTAATGGTCACCTGCTAGACGTAGGCCAATCAGCTAATCAGACACCTGGTAATAGTAGCCGACCAATCATGCCGTGCGGCACAAATCGGGTGCCCCCGTGACAGCCTTAGGGATTGGAGAAGCACTGCGCTTCGGCCAACGCAACATTTGATCAGGAGCCTCTGTTAAGTCCGACATGAATCGGAGTTAAACCATTGAAGATGCCAGTTGTGTACGCATTTGAACACGTTTCTTGTGTTGACGTTAAAGCGCCGGACGTTTAGCGCATTTTGCGTCGTGGAAACGGCCACTGCGCCACGTGTTTTGTTCTTCGTAAGCACCTCCCCGCATGGACGTGAGCGGACGTGCGTGCCTGCCGACAACGTGTACGCCGTACCGACAACGTACACTCGGTACCTACAACGCCTACTCCGTACCGACCGCGTGTGTCCTCTGCACCGACACTGCGTACTCCGTACCGGCAGCGTGTACTCGGGGTACCGGGATGCGGAGTCGCTGCGGGCCTGGGCGGTCGGCTTCCTGCCGGACTCGGTGCACGACCTGACGGAGTCGGAGTTCCTGCCGCGCGTGCTGGACGGCGACGGCCCCTGGCTGGTGGACTTCTTCGCGCCGTGGTGCGGCCACTGCCAGACGTTCGCGCCGCTATTCCAGCTGGTGGCCAAGGTGAGTTGGCCGACCCCGGACAGACCGGTCGTGTTGAGTCGGCTCGGCCGGCGGCTGGAATTCATTCAGCGCCTTCAGTCTGCTCCGCGCTTACTTAGAGACGGTTACGCCTTGAGGCTCCAGGTTGGTCAGGTTGACTCGCATGCGATGTCATTGGAACGACCTGATCTTTATTTCTTAGTTCAGAAATGGCCGTAACGGGTAGGAGGTTGTGACAGTTATGAACCAGACCCACTTGCCTCCTGGTACGGTCGCGTTGCGTTGTCTGGTGATGTTGGCCTGTGCTTCGGTGGCCGATGTGGTGGCACTGACCGGTCTGGCGGTGTCGGCTGTTGGCGGTGCCTGACGATGCGCTCGTGACCTGCCGTGTGGCGCTGTTGGCCGACTGGTGCTGCCGGCTGGCTGCGTCGTCTGTCGAGCACTCGTGCCGCCTGGTGCCGTGGTGTTCTCCGAGTGGTGACGTTGGCCGAGCGGCGCCCTTGACCGGCTTCGGTTCAGTGCCGGTCACGGGAAGCTCCTCCGCCGGGCGCGGGTCGAGGAAGTCCCCGGACACCTCTGCCGGCGGTAGTGTGTGTGACAGCGGAGACGGCTGCCGTCTCCCCCGCATATCCGCGCGACTCCGTTGGTTGGCCGGCGCGTCTGAGCACCGTCCTGACGGTCGCGGGCAGTGCAGACATACGGACAGGTATTGATGACCCGAAGGACTAGGAGGCATACTGATGATCTTTTTAGCTGAATGCTCACCATGGTAAGTAATTTTTCCGATAATTATTGTAATGCACAGGTGGGGCCACCAGGCGGCTTGGGCGGCTAGCGTTTTGGTGCCTGCCTCAGGAGTGCTCAGGAGAGTAAGAGAGAGAAATCAGTAACGTCTGTTTTCGCGCCATTTGTCCTAAGTTTTGTTTCCCTTTCGCTATTCTGTTTGGCTTCCGCAGCGTCCCGCCCGCGTTTTCCTTTCTCGGCGGCGCGCGCCGTCCTTATCTCTGGATCGCCTCTCTCTGGGGCGCCCCTGACCTGCATACGCGTGCGCCGCCCTTGTCCCGGCGGAAATGGCCGGCGGCGGCGGCGGCGGCGGCCCGCTGCCGCCCGCGGCTGAAAGCGAGCCGCCCGGCCGCGGGCGCGCCGGCGGCGCGTGACTGCGTTACGTGTCACCGGATACGGCTCACCTGATGGGATGACGGATACATAATGCATGCCGAGAGGGCGCCGATGGCAGGGACGGCAACCGTCGGATTGAGCGGTGGCCCGTTTTATAGGGACGAAGCCTGTCGGTGGCCTGTCCGCCGTTGGAGACCTTTGTCCGCGTTTGATGTTCACCGTTTGGAACGTAATTAAGATTCTGAATGACATCCATGTAGTGAGCATGTCAATTTCCCGTAACTTTTTCAGTGTCTCGTTTCGCTTTAGGACGCAAAGTTCGAAGTGCGGCGACGTACTGAAAGCTGGTTTCAAGAGCGCTGTTCGAACATTGTGCGAATGATACGTCGTTGAGTCTTCTCTTTGCCCGAGTCTCTTGCTGCATGCGTGTCGAGAAGCAGGCAGCAGGAACGAGAGACTTCATGACCTGCCTCTCACATTGAACTCCACGTGAATGCACGGAAACATGAGGGCTCTGATATGCCTGGGATGGAGACCGGTACCTCCGCCGGCACCGAAATCGGGACGGATGCACCGTTCTGGCGTCGAGTTTTCACCACCATCGACCGGACGTCGCGGGTCGTAAACCCGGCACCGTTGCGAGTTTACGGTCAAGGGTTAGACCTTCGGCGTCAGCCTTGTGACCCCGTCCCGCCAGTGATTTTAAGACTCACAGCCGCAGGCACTGTGGGTACCGCTCGGATGCCGAAGGCCGCGCGGAAGGACGACAGGCTCTGAACGGCTGCGGCGGTCAGGTTGGCCCTGTTGTTGGCGGCTCCAGCTGCTGGGTTCGGCTCGTGTAGCCGACGCGTCCGCAGCTGGCGGGCGGGCGGCACGCCGGCACGGTGCGACGGCCGCGAACCTCTGATCAGCGGCGCCAGTCGTTGGCGGGCACAGCGCAGAGAGAGGTAGCCCCCGGCCGGCGACCTTTTCAGCGGCTGCGGCGCGGGCGACTGCAGGGCGGAGGCGCCCGCTGGCCGACGGCGGTCAAACGGAGGCCGCGCCGCCGGCCGGGCGGCGCCGCTGGGCGGCAGAAGCGGCCCACGGTCGGCCCTGCCCTGTGGTCGGCCGTGCTGTCGGGTCTCAGAGGCAGCCCACGGTCGCCCCTGCCCTGTGGTCGGCCGTGCTGTCGGGTTTCAGAAGCGGCCCACGGTCGTCCCTGCCCTGTGGGCGGCCGTGCTGTCGGGTCTCAGAAGCGGCCCACGGTCGCCCCTGCCCTGTGGGCGGCCGTGCTGTCGGGTCTCAGAAGCGGCCCACGGTCGCCCCTGCCCTGTGGGCGGCCGTGCTGTCGGGTCTCAGGCGGTCCACGGTCGCCCCTGCCCTGTGGGCGGCCGTGCTGTCGAGTCTCAGAAGCGGCCCACGGTCGCCCCTGCCCTGTGGGCGGCCGTGCTGTCGAGTCTCAGAGGCGGCCCACGGTCGCCCTTGCCCTGTGGGCGGCCGTGCTGTCGAGTCTCAGAGGCGGTCCACGGTCGCCCCTGCCCTGTGGGCGGCCGTGCTGTCGGGTCTCAGAGGCGGTCCACGGTCGCCCCTGCTCCGGCCCCAGCCTGCCCGACCTCGGCAGACTCGGAGATGGCGAACGAGGAGAGAGGAGAAGGGAGACGACTTACGGCGGCGGTGGTGAGCTTGCGGGAAGAAGAAAATATGGGGCACTTCCACCCCGCCGGTAGCCAGGGGTGCATGATAGGAGGCTATTGAACGAGGTTGTTGACCGCTTTCACCTTGACCCAGACACCGTCCAGCATTATGTTGAATGGTAGCTAGTTCGGCCGTTTTTCGTTGAGTGATTTAGCTCTTAAGTTCGCACAGTAGGACCAGTGATAGTCTAGTGAAGCAGTTGCTGCCTTTTATGCTTTCTCGCGAGTGTTCGTGCCATAGACGCTATTTCATAAGTCATCCTTGCATGCACTGCGAACATGAATTCATGAACTGTAGCAGCGTGCATTCCCGCGGCATGATGTGCCATTTCTGGCCTGATGGTAAGCTTGTAAATGATAATCACTCAGCCCCGCACCCCTCTATTGAATCGTTAATACCCCACTGCAGCGTGGGGAAACGTGTTACGAGTGAGGCATAGCTCTGCATAATTCGCTCAAAATACTGGAAATTTGTTTTGTTCTTTGGTTCGTCCAGATTTGTACCCTCGGTACCGCGCAGAAGTCGTTCATCGCAGTTGCAGAAATGTTCTGTTGGTTACTTTGGCGTTTTTCTTCCTTGTTATTTTGTGGACGCATTTTATTTTTTATTTTTGGCGGAACCAGCTCTAAGGGGACGACTTTCTGCCTCACGTGCTTGTTTCTGATTGCGACGATAAAACAGACCTCATCTCATTTGCAACAACATATGTTGCAAAGCGGAAATGATCTCGAAGTGTATGGGTGCTCTCTGTCCACCGCTTCGTTCGATTTTTACGAAGCCAGTTGAAATATTTCGTTTGACTCAGTGCATCTATGTTTCTCAATTATTTTTAACGCCCTCCACTTTTTTACTGGAGGTCTTTCTAGACGGGGTTTTCAGTCGGTGACAAAAGAGGAGGCGGAAAAGAAGGCATGTCTTCGGCCTTTTTGTCCGTTTTTCTTCTTTTTTTTTTGCACGACATGTTAACATTTTCACCCTCACGAATTACCTGTGCGGTCGAATACATCTCGTGAATGGATCCTGGGTGCATGGCAAGGTTACCATTCTGGTAAGACGAGGTAGTGGTGCAGTGTTGATAGTGTCGCCTTCAGTCAGGGTCCGAAGAGGTTTGTGTGACGGGATCGACGCGTGGTTAATAAAAGCTGGGTAAAAGGGTCGCGCTTCAGATCGAAAACGTAACGTAGAAGGGTCGTGCTGACAGGCCATTTTCCCCTGGAGATAATGAAAGCTGTGGGTGCAGCGTTACCATCGTCGCCTAAGTGATGATGGTGATGCGTAAGGGATCTCATTCCCGTGAAGGCTTAAGATGCTGTCTGGCCAGGCTCACTGCGCTGTAGGCAGAGAACGAGGCGGGAAGGCCCGCCTAGTCTCCCGGAACGCCTCAGGGCCGGCGAGGGCTGCTGGCTCCCCCGGAGCGCCTCAGGGCCGGGGAGGGCTGCTGACTCCCCCGGAGCGCCTCAGGGCCGGGGAGGGCTGCTGACTCCCCCGGAGCGCCTCAGGGCCGGGGAGGGCTGCTGACTCCCCCCGGATCGCCTCAGGGCCGGGGAGGGCTGCTGACTCCCCCCGGAGCGCCTCAGGGCCGGGGAGGGCTGCTGGCTCCCGGAGCGCCTCAGGGCCGGGGAGGGCTGCTGACTCCCCCGGAGCGCCTCAGGGCCGGGGAGGGCTGCTGACTCCCCCGGAGCGCCTCAGGGCCGGCGAGGGCTGCTGACTCCCCCGGAGCGCCTCAGGGCCGGGGAGGGCTGCTGACTCCCCCGGAGCGCCTCAGGGCCGGGGAGGGCTGCTGGCTCCCGGAGCGCCTCAGGGCCGGCGGGGGCTGCTGACTCCCCCGGAGCGCCTCAGGGCCGGGGAGGGCTGCTGACTCCCCCGGAACGTCTCAGGGCCGGGGAGGGCTGCTGGCTCCCCCGGAACGTCTCAGGGCCGGGGAGGGCTGCCCCCCGGAGCGCCTCAGGGCCGGGGAGGGCTGCTGGCTCCCCCGGAACGTCTCAGGCCGGGGAGGGCTGCTCTCTCAGGGCCGGGGAGGGCTGCTGACTCCCCCGGAGCGCCTCAGGGCCGGGGAGGGCTGCTGACTCCCCCGGAACGTCTCAGGGCCGGGGAGGGCTGCTGGCTCCCCCGGAACGTCTCAGGGCCGGGGAGGGCTGCTGACTCCCCCGGAACGTCTCAGGGCCGGGGAGGGCTGCTGGCTCCCCCGGAACGTCTCAGGGCCGGGGAGGGCTGCTGGCTCCCCCGGAACGTCTCAGGGCCGGGGAGGGCTGCTGGCTCCCCCGGAACGTCTCAGGGCCGGGGAGGGCTGCTGGCTCCCGGAGCGCCTCAGGGGCGGCGGGGGAGGCCATTCCGCCTCCCCTGCGAGTCTCGATAATGGACGCGGCCCCGAGTGGCGGCCCGCGCCGATGACCGTTCGGGTCACGTCCTCCGAACGATATCGGCCACACGTGCCTGTGTCCGGCCGGCTGCCGTTATTGCCCGCGGCGGCGGCGGCCCCGGCCGGCCGACCGGGCGGACCGCCAGGGGGCGAGCAGGCTTCGAAGCGGCGCGGCATGGTGCGTGCTGTCGGTGCGGCGACGTGATGGGGTTGTACGCGGCTGGTTGGATGACCGCTGAACGTGAAATTCAAGAATGTTCTGCCTGCCGATAGGACTCGTGTAATGTTTGGTATAATTTCGTCATGAGATCGTTTGTCTGTGCTGTCGTTCTTTTTACTGCGCCCCGTTGTCACTGTTGATTACTGATCTGTTCCATTTCCTCGGCTGCCATCGCTGACCACGCTCTCCATCTCCGATGACAGTCGGACTTCTCGGGTTATTTCCAGTGCCGTCGGCGCCGGCCGCTCCGTCTCTGCCCGTCCGTCGGGCTGTTTTTCGTCTTCACGCTCGACACTCGGTCCCCGCCATCGCAAGCCGGCGCTGTCGCTGGATAGTTCTGCAGTCCCTGTCCTCTGTGAGTGACCGATGTAGTCGTCCTGCCCTTCTGTCAGCGACCTGTCTCTTTTTCTGTCGGCGGTCTGTCTGCCGGCCGCTGCTGGCTGTGGCCCTCTCTCAGCGCCTGGACCGCTCCTGGCTCTGCCTTTTGAGCCCAGTCGGCTTCCATCTTTGCTATGCTGTCCAGTCTCTGTCCTTCTGTGTCCAGTTTCTTCTGTGTCCGCTTCTGTGTCCGGTGTCTGCCCCGCCGTCCCGTCCGCTGCAGTCTCTGCCCTTCTGTCCGGTCCGCTGCAGTCTCTGCCCCTCCTGTCCGGTCCGCTCCAGTCTCTGCCCCTCCTGTCCGGTCCGCTCCAGTCTCTGCCCCTCTGTCCGGCCTACTCCAGTCGGTGCCGTCTGTCAGCGTGCGGTCCGCTCCAGTCGGTGCCCGTCTGTCAGCGTGCGGTCCGCTCCAGTCTCTGCCCCTTTGTCCGGCCTACTCCAGTCGGTGCCCGTCCGTCAGCGTGCGGTCCGCTCCAGTCTCTGCCCCTTTGTCCGGCCTACTCCAGTCGGTGCCCGTCCGTCAGCGTGCGGTCCGCTCCAGTCTCTGCCCCTTTGTCCGGCCTACTCCAGTCGGTGCCCGTCCGTCAGCGTGCGGTCCGCTCCAGTCGGTGCCCGTCTGTCAGCGTGCGGTCCGCTCCAGTCTCTGCCCCTTTGTCCGGCCTACTCCAGTCGGTGCCCGTCCGTCAGCGTGCGGTCCGCTCCAGTCGGTGCCCGTCTGTCATCGTGCGGTCCGCTCCAGTCGGTGCTCGTCTGTCATCGTGCGGTCCGCTCCAGTCGGTGCCCCTCTGTCCGGCCTACTCCAGTCGGTGCTCGTCTGTCATCGTGCGGTCCGCTCCAGTCGGTGCCCCTCTGTCCGGCCTACTCCAGTCGGTGCCCGTCTGTCAGCGTGCGGTCCGCTCCAGTCGGTGCCCCTCTGTCCGGCCTACTCCAGTCGGTGCTCGTCTGTCATCGTGCGGTCCGCTCCAGTCGGTGCCCCTCTGTCCGGCCCACTCCAGTCGGTGCCCGTCCGTCAGCGTGCGGTCCGCTCCAGTCTCTGCCCCTCTGTCCGGCCTACTCCAGTCGGTGCCCGTCTGTCAGCGTGCGGTCCGCTCCAGTCGGTGCCCGTCTGTCATCGTGCGGTCCGCTCCAGTCTCTGCCCCTTTGTCCGGCCTACTCCAGTCGGTGCCCGTCTGTCAGCGTGCGGTCCGCTCCAGTCGGTGCCCGTCTGTCATCGTGCGGTCCGCTCCAGTCGGTGCCCGTCTGTCAGCGTGCGGTCCGCTCCAGTCGGTGCCCGTCCGTCAGCGTGCGGTCCGCTCCAGTCTCTGCCCCTCTGTCCGGCCTACTCCAGTCGGTGCCGTCTGTCATCGTGCGGTCCGCTCCAGTCGGTGCCCGTCCGTCAGCGTGCCGTCCGCTCCGGGGAGCCATTATCACCGCGGCGAGACTCGCTGCCAATTACTGGCGGCCGCCGCCGGACCGAGCTCGGCCCGATTTATGACACGTATCGGTCAGCGCCGCCCGTTCCGTGACAATAACGCGGGCGTTTTCGGCTGCCGATCGCTGCGATCGGCCATCGGGCCGCGGCGCGGCGCCGCCCCGCATACGGAACGGCCATCGCGGCAGCCGGCGCGGCGCGACCGCCGCCCGCCGCCGCCGCCGCCGCCGCGGTCGGATCGCCAGGTATGCGGCCGCCGGTTGGACGTGCGTCCGTCTGATTGGCGGCGTGCCTGTCGTCGGAAGGCCGGGTCCGTCTTCGGCGCTGTATTGCGCGGCGAAGCCGATATACGCTGCGATATACGGGGCCGATATACGGGGAGTCCCTGGACTTGGCTCCCGTGTGCCAGACGAGTTTTTGCACGCGTTTGCCGGGCCGGGCTAATCTGAGCTCGGCTGGGAGCACGTCTTGCCTGTGGACGGCCTGGTCCTCGCTCGCCGGCCGCGGTGACGGGATCCGGGCCGGCGGTGGTCGCGGTATCCGCGGTGTCCGGCCGGACCGCCGGGTCTGCGGACGCGGCCGGATCACTGTTTTGGTCCCGCGGCCCCGACGGGAGGCTCTGATGTAGTCTAGTCTGTTAGTTAGTCTGTTAGTCTGTTGCCGCGGGACGTGAGAGCCTGCGACAGTCGGCGCGGAGGACGGGGCGACAGACTTCTGTCAGGACGGACGGTTTCAGAAGCTGTCTGTCTGTCTGTCAGCCGTCTTCGGCTGCCGGCCGACCGACTGGCCCTGAGGCCGATGGACGGGCGCTGGAGGTGTTGCGGGCCCGCCGGCCGGGCAGCCTGGGCTCTGCTGGAAATCAGGGAGGACGTGATCCGAACCTCCGTTGGATAGAACGCTGTGACAGCGGGCATTGAGTGAAAGAGTGGCCATGAAACATCAGTGCGTCCCCACCGCAAGGCCACGTATGCGCTGGGGGAGAAGTTCTCGCCAACGTTTTTTTACAGACTATAAGAAAACTGATGTCTCATCTTTTGGCGCTCATAATACAAAAGCAGTTTGCTAATGGCTGCCGTTTTATTTTACAGTGTGTTCACCTTTTGTATGCAATACCTCCTACGGTCCGGCATACCACGCACCAGATCGTCCAGAATCTCTGCGGATGTGTCTGACCATGCCTTCTGGATGGTTCTCACAAGTGTCGCTTCACGGGTCGCCGGATGAAACTGATATGCTCTCCTTGACGATCGCCCACAGGTTCCCTGTGGCCCAGGCCATAGATGAGGTATAGTTCAGTGCTTTTCCCAGGCCACTCAAGCAGAGCCTCCGCCCGGTGCTTAGAAAGGTTCTTTTGACACCACAGCTGAGTCTTCTCGGCCGTGTGCGGCGGAACACCATCTTGCTGAAAAGAAATTCGTTGCGACATGACTGGCAGCAGTTTCCTTTTGGTTGGAGGGCCTTGCTGCCTCCCCCGGCGATAGCTGATGTTGCTGATAGCTGGTCTTGTTCAGTGTTCCTTCGGTGGAGTAATCAGCCGCCACACTGCTGTATGGAGGTGATATGAAGCACACATAGTCCCCGATAAGTTATCGTCCCCTAGACCTGAATATTCATGGGCTGCTTCATTGTCTCCGGCACGGGGACTTGTGAGCTGTTGCTCGCCCAAACTCGTTCGTTCTGGTGGTTGGGAGGATGGTGGAGTCGGAACGGGGACTTGTTCTAGAACATGACTCACCTCCAGTCCTGAATGGTCCAGTTTGGCCTTACCCGAGCAAATTTTCTTCCTTTCGTCTGAGTTCTGATTAACGTCTTTGGGGTGTGAAGGGTTTGAAATGGAGATTTGCCCTTAGAGACGTGTGGACAGTCTGGTACGATACTGGATACCCCTGGCGGTCAATCTCTGGGCCAACTTTCTGGTTGACTTCCCTTTCTTCAGAGTTGATTTGGCAGTAATGATTTTGCCACTCTGCTGATGCTGGTCTTCTCCTCGTCCTCGTCTGTCCTGAAAAGTGCCATCTTTACAGCGGAAAATCCTCTGGTGAACTGAGCACACATGAACACCCAGTTATTTGTCTTCTTGGTATGGTGGCGTCCACCGACCATCATTCCAACTACCCTGTGGCAAATCGTCAAATTATGCGCCTTGACCATCCTTGGAGACGCTGCGCGGGCTGGTCTGGTACTGGTCACCATGCGACCTCTCCTGAGGGCGTCGCCTCGGGTTAGGCAGGAGTGTATGTGACGTGACCCACAGGCGTGCGGTGTCGCCCGAGTGCAGGTCGCGCGACTTCCCGCTGTCGTTTTGACTGAACGACTATGTGTTTTTTTTTTCCTTTCGCGCAGGACTAGTGACATCAAGTTCTTTACACCCTGTAGTTGTAACCGGCCTTCGATTCGCTCGTGCCAGTTTTGTGCGGTTTGTTTGTCTTACTGGGCTCCTAATGCCAGCATCACATGTAACTCATTGGACTTCCGTGTTGTACGTTGTTGAGTGCAGTTCGCGTCGGCAGCGAGCGGGAAATGACCCGTGTGATGACATGTTCGTGACGCGACAAATCGAAGTTTGTCTCGTCACAAAAAGGACGACGGGCTGTCGTTACGGCCCATATTGAAACGCACCAGGCCTACTTCGGTGCAGTCGGACGTGGGCCATTCGAACACGAAGATAGATTTCTATGACATGTGTTTTACTCGCTGTATCTCGTGTCCCATGCTTTGCACGTCAGCTCTGCCGCTGTCCTGTGGATGACCCGCGCCTACCCTGCGGGTTCTTCGCTCTGACTGTACCAATGTGGTTGTCGGCTGCACGAACACCTATCCTCGCAAGGTGGCGTTGCGTGACATGCACGTGGAATAAGGTCCGGTTCTGTTCTACGTCGGCAGTCGCTGGAGGGTGAGGTGCGGTGCGGCCGGCTCGACTGCCAGCGCCACCCGCGGGTCTGCCGCAACGCCGGCGTGTCGGCCTACCCGACCGTGAAGCTGTACCGCGGCCAGGGCCACCTGGACATGGTCGGCACGGACGTCCACAGCCAGGACCCTGACGGCATCGTGGCCTTCGTCCGCCGCTGGCTGGCCGGCCGGCGGCCGCCGCCGCGGGACGAGCTCTGACCGCCGCCGCCGACGCTGGGTCGTCGGCGGCGGCGGCGCGCGTCCGTCGCCGACGCGCCGCCCGCTTAGGAAAATCTCCGGCCGCCCTGCGGCGCCGGTTTGGGACGTTGCGTTGGCTGCGCCGCCGGTTCGTACTGCAGTCGGAGGCCGCCCACGCCGCGGCGGCGCTCGGAGGCGCGTCGCCTGCCGCGGGCGGGTGACCTTGGCCGGACGGCGTGACCTAAGCCGTGACCTGTCGCCGGGCGTGATCAGGGGGGTCGGTCTGGCGGTCAGCCTGGGCACCCGGAGCTGGGGGCCGATCCAGCAGCCGTGGTCGGCGCCGCCGCAGCGGCTCCTGACCGTGATGCCTGCCGTGAGGAGTTACCACCGCCGAAGCTTTACAACGCTGTTGGAGATCGGTTGTTGGTCGGCTCTTGAGCCAGGCCCCGGTTGGGACGCTGATATCCGAGCTTAGCGTCGGCGCTGTTCGTGTCGCACACCGTCTGTCTGTGATATGAGCCTTCCCGATACGCAACGCTGCTTCTGAGTTCCGTGCAGGGTTCATCTGGACCGACGTGGAAACGAAAACCGTTGTCCAAAATGTCGGTGTACTTAGTGGCAGGTGCCTCGTCGAGTCACAAAGCCTTTTAATGCGGGGCCCGAGATACTCACCAGTAATTCTCCGTCATTTTCTGCCGAAATATGTGTATACGGGGCGTGGGAAGAGGTCACTGTTGTGTTTGACACGCCACCTGATTAGGGGACCATCAAGGTGACCGATGAATCTCTGAGTACAGCAGCGAGGGATCCGGAATGCGAACAACCTCCCGTTTTGTGTACTTCATCAATGTGTGCATTCATGCTTCAAGTGCTCACTGATCCACATCGTGAGTACCGGGTGGGACTTTCTCGCGCGATACAATAAGCGCTGCCGAGGCTTTAAATTTTTTAGCTGCATGTCCACTTTGTCTCTTGATGCCTGACATGGACGCTTCGTTTTGAGAAATCCATTCCGTTACCTAAATTATTATTCCGTGGGTGCAGGGATGTCGTGAACCACTCCAATATCAAGTGTTTTACAGTTCGGAGAGAATGTGTTTCATTGATTATTTCAGACGATAACGACCTCTACCTGTGTGTCAGCGGGTCTGTCCAGGCCCCAGACTTACTGCACTTGAGATACAGTTGACCTTTCCCAAGTACTCGCTTAAGCCGTCCACCCAAGAGGACTGATTCTTTGACGATAGCCCGAAAACTCAACTTCAGCTGCGGAGGTCGAGGCATCTTCGGCGTGACGAACTTTGGGAACGGAAATTTCATTATATATTTCTGACGGGCTTTCCAGCTAAATGGTATCTAGAGCACCGGCACGCCTCATCAGCGGCCCAGGCCACCTGAGTGCCTTGGTGCGTGCCGGTCAGGAGCTTCAGGACCTCCGGGGGACCGGCAGTAAACTTTTATGGCGAGTCCATAGACATGGCACCAGTCCGGCCCAAGGGCTACGGCCTTGACGTCTACCTCTGTTCCGGCGGCTTTTTTGCGCGGCGCCACTGCCGGGAGCCGTCGCGGCGTCCTGCGCGGCCGGCATTCGTGGCCACGAGGCGAAACTCCCTGCGATCCGCCACCGGACAGAGCGTTTCCGGGACGACGGAGCCGGCCCGTGCGGGACGCCTCGATCGGGACGCGTCCCGCCGCGCGGCTCGGCGGCCCGACGTCCCCGCCCGTTAACTCGCCGAGCGCGGCCGCGGGTGGCCGCTCTGTTACCGGCGGACGTGCTGGGCCGCGGCCCGGCGATCGTGCTCGTGCTCCGCCGCTTCGTTACGACCTGATGCGCCCGGCTGTCGTGCCGTCGGGGCCGATGTGCCGCTCGGTCGGCCGCCGCCGCGACGCCGGCGAGCCGTGACCTCTCGTTAAGTCGGACGTCGCCGTCGATATGACATGACAACCTGGGAAACGCTGATACATTCATGTTAACGAGCATCAATCAGTGTTTGGTGTAAGAGATCGGCATCGACCGACGCTGCAGCGAGCTAGCTGGCGCGCTCTGACATTGGCCTCTTTGTTTTCACTGGTGACAATAGACGCAGTCACGGTGACACTGGAATCGTCATGTCCACGGTGACACTGGACTGTCGGTACCGAAACGACAGTGGACACGATCCCACGACATTAGATTCCCGTTCCGAAGGTGACCCTAGATTATCCATCCGACGGTGACAGCCGCTGTTGCCTTGATATATCGATAAGGTCGCTAATCGCTTGCTACCGTTGTCAGTGTGCAAAAACACGCTGCCACGCGACGCTAGTCGACGATCAACGTCAGAGTGCCGGCGCCTTTAGAAGAACGCTGCTAAGCTGTGGGTAAAAAGGACGCTCCGGTCCTCGGCGTTTTATATTCACTTGTGTGTTCGTTCAGCGTGGAAGACCTCGACATAGATCGCAAACGCTACACACTTCAGAAGGAAAACTAGCGGCGACAGTGTTGACAGCGGGAACATTGCTGTTGAAAGAATAAGTCTCCGGTCGTACTAATGTGCCGGTAGAATCTGCGACAGAAGTCTGCCTCTTCGGAGTGACTGGGGCACTCGCTAAGCCAGATTTTGCTAATGGATGATCCAAAGGCCATAAATCTGCATTTTGCATTCATCTGGCGATGCCTTTGACGGTATTCAATAACCCACAGCACTGCACCTGACGTGTTTTGAACGAGCGCGCAGTTTCACCGCTGAACCCGACTGAACATGTCAAAACAAGGCATCAGACACGAGGAAAAGGCCGCTGGCTCGGTGATCCAGAACCCCCTGGCCCACGCACGGGCGCTTGACGGCGCGCGCGAGCGCCGGTCGCCGGACGAGAGGGTCCCCGCCCCCGCGCGGGTCGCCGGACGAGAGGGTCCCCGCCCCGCGCGGGTCGGCGGGTCGCCGGACGAGAGGGTCCCCGCCCCCGCGCGGGTCGGCGGGTCGGCGGGTCGCCAGAAATCAATCGGGCGCCAGCCGGCGGGCCGTTTGCCCTGGCGGCCGGGCGGGCCGATTGGAGGCCGGCGGCGGTTGTGATAGAGCCGGCCGGCCGGCGGGTCGGCTCTCGGCCCGGTCGGCCGCCGGCCGGGCCGACGAGCGCTAACTCGATTACGCCGCGGCACCGGCGGCGGCGGAGCGGCCCGCCGCCGCTGAGCGATGGCCGCAGCTTAACGTGGCCGGCCGCCCGTCAGCCGGGCGAGACGGCGCACATTTAACGATTTGCCCCACGGTCTGGCGAGGTCGGGAACCATCTCGAAATGGCTTAACTACGGACCTCAAAACGTTCATAAGCCTGTGGCCCAGCCCCGCTTGTGTCGTCCTTCCTTGCGCCCCCTCCCCCCCCAGTCCCCCAGAAATAGCTGTAAGTTATCGAAATGGCGATGTCTCTGCCGAATTCAAAACGTTGTTAAGCCTGTGCCCACCTGCTGAACTCATTCCATGTCTCTCCACGCAAGGAAATGATAACACAGTATAGCAACATATTCTAGGTATCCGCCATGCCAGCTGTATGGCACGTGCTCCAGTGGGCAGTTTGTCGAAGATCGCATGTGGTCCCGCCGACAGACTGCTGATCTCGTCGCGAGCTCAGTTATCTCGAGAAAGTTCCTTCCGGTCCGGTGGCAGGGGATTAGCCCGAGACCGCCTCCTTCATTTCACCATACGTATTCCTGCGGTCATATCGACCGCAGGTTTTCTGGGATGTTAATGGTCGGTTCTAAATAAGTCTTACGCCGGTCGACAGGGTGCGTCCCTCTAAAATGTAGATTATTGGCCTGACGCTTGACCTTTTAGGTAGACTTTTAACCTATACTGTGGCGGGTCAGAGTGATGTAATCGTGGTTTCCGGTTACGTCGGAGTTTGTGCCGATAAATTTTAATATATATATATGTATATGTGTGTGTGTGTGTGTGTATACATATAGTGTCCGTTTTCGAAAGAGAGAAGGGATGTCCCCCTCTCATAATACTGATTTCCATCCTGTAAAGTTCAGATATTGGTTTGGGGGAAAAGTGGGATTTCCTCTCTCAAATTTTAGGCCTTTTCCCAATTGGCACAGCGGTTGAAAAGCTGGCGAAATATATCGGATTCTGAATTCAGAAGTCTGATCGTCACCTGATCCAGTTCCAACGAGGCACTCTGTCTTAACCTCAGATCAGTCAGCGGAATTTGATCCCGTCCAGGATGTAGCAAGCCGTGTTCGCAATTGATTGATACATTTCAGAAATGTAAGAGCTTCACCTATGTAAGGGGTCAAGAAGAAAGTGGTTGAGCTGAACTTATTTATTCTACAGCAGCAGTGTCAGGCCCCTGGAACTATGTTTATAGTCTCAGATTAACCTGGAGAACTTTGGATAATGCGTTCAAGTCAGTTTCGAAATATGTTTTTTTATGGAAATGGCTCCAGTGATATTGACTGAACGGCGGATGACACGCCATAACCCTGCAGTATGCAACAGGCATCGATCTAGTGGTAAGGAATGGGTCTCTTGCCATTGGATTTTTACTTGGTTACGGAGGTAATGAAAAGAAGGCCCCGTCAAAAAGGATGAAATTTGATTTGCTTAGTTCTGGTTAAGGCTTGGGCTTAGCACATAAAAACGTTACAGATAACGGGTCTAAAAAAGAAAATTCGAAGACAGGCCTAGATGGCGTCTAGCTTGGCCGTGATGGTCCGGCGAGCCGGCTAATGCTCCACTGAAATAAACACGTCCAACTGTTGTGTTAGATTGTCCCTTCCGGTGATTTCCTGGATTTGCCTGTCCGCAAGGATCATCCTTAGCTTGAATAATCCAAGTAAGCTCAAGGTCCGTGGCCCTTAGATATAACCATAAACATAACAAGTGTTAGCGACTGTTACGAGTTCGATTAAAACGTGAAACGAATTGCGATTGGGTTCCTATTACGGTGATAGAAACGATCGATACTTCATAAACGAAAAACGTCGTCTGCCGACTTACGGCAACAATAGGAAAATTCCTTTTGCGCATGACATGAAATTATGACAAACCTTGTAATCCACTCCCGCCGCGGAGATGCCGGGCCGGAAAAATGTCGTTCAGCCGGGCCGGGAGCTTATGACCGGCGCTCATCAATGGAAAGGATATTTCCTCCGTAACAAACAGAAATGTACGGAAACAGGAAGGGAATCATCACACTCGCTCGGAGAACAACTGGGAGAGAGGAGCACGCGACCTGCCTGGGAGCCAAGGAAACATTTTTGCCGTGAAATATGCCTGTTAAATGCAAACAGCTAGGAGACCCGTGGGCGAATCATTCCGAAAGAGGGTTATGTATAGCCGTCTGTACCACTAGCCGAAACGTTTAGACAGCTCCCCAAAAACACAACATCGAGAACCCATGGCCTGAGAACTTCATAACGATGACAATAGAAATCTCCCCATAGTATACATTAGGGGAAATGTAAGGCTCACATGAATTCCAGAATTATGGAACCTATCAAAGGTATGTGAAGGCTTTTGGTATCAAATTTCTGATAAGACTGAGCTGCTGCATTCAGGCTTTGCTCCAGGCAGGATGTCACATTGATGTCTACCAAAATCTAGTCATTGGACTGGCTAAAGAATCATGATGCAGTTCGAGTAGTTCTAGTAGTTCTATGCAGTCATGGTATGTGACGTCGTTATCTACTGACAAACTTCAACTTTGCAGCTCGACCAGATTTTGGAAAGTGGCCAGGTACGTCGATCCGTGGCCCATTCTGGCCCTGGCCCTGGTTTGCAGGTAAGACCAAGAAATGTCACATCATTATTTCTAATTGCATTTACCCCTCCGACAAAAACGAGAACCTACGGAGAGCTCCCACTTCGTGTTGGATGCGGGTATATATGAGCACGTTGGGTGATGTCTGAAGGATAAACGTGCGGCTTTCATCAGATGCCGGTGGATTCCCCTCAAAATTTTCGCTAAAACGAGCACTATATACATATATATATATAAACACAATTACATAAAATGCATAAATATATATACACACATCGTAGGGCGTTTTGCAATACTTTGCGCTAATTACAACGAAGACTTTTCCAGGATGCTTTCTCCTTGACTGATGTGTCTTTGGGAGGAAATCATGCGTGCGAAATATGGCCTTGATCCAACACTTTTAACCACTGTCACACGAGGGCTAAATGTCACTGGTTCATGCAGTGTGGGGCATAAAACCATTTGCCAGATTTATTTCGATTCTGACTAAATCTTTGTGGGATTTTCTGCATTCCGAACCCATTAAAGTGAAAGATGACTGTTTCATCCATCCCCAGCAAGACCTCCATTTTCCATGGACCTGTGATCCCTGAGAGATTCAGTCATCGTGAGGTCAAAGTCCAAAATGGCTCCCAACATATGATTTGTGCTCCTTTTTTTAACCATGAACAGCCATCAGCGCAATCATTTGCATCTGAAAGATCCTGAACGTATCCAACTCGGGCACCTCATGTCCGAGTTGCCGACGGTCCAAGAGGACGAGCCGTTTCCTAATCTCCAGGTGATGGAAGAGATGACGTGCGGCCTCAAACTCCGTTACCTTCGTCGGCCGGCGTTGGAGTACGCCGAAAAACCGGGCAATACCGCTTCTCTTGGGAGAACAAGATGGCGAGGCAAATGTGGCCGTGTGGTTTACTCGCTCTGCACCCGGGGCTGACGGCGCGGAAACCTGAGACCACCAACATGGCCAGAAATGTCGGCTTCAGCAAGGCCCAGGCGGACGGGTTCCACGCCTGGTACACAGAGCTGCTTTCAGACGGTACTGCACCGACATGCAGGTGTGGAATAATGACGAGACGCGTGTTACAAGCGTTCACAAACCACCAAACATCCTGACATCCTGGCATCAAAGGGGAAGAAGCGGGTCGGGAAGACCAGCGTGCTCATGAACGGCGCGCTAATTGGATCGGTCGGCATGAGCAGGAAGTCTGGATGGACGGAGGAAGCATGTTTCTTGCGTTGGCTACAGCACTTTGTCGTTACGGTCAAGCCAGCTTAGGACAACCGGCACATCATCGTCCCGGACGGCCACCTCAGCCACAGTCTCGAGGCACTGGACTACTCCAAAGACGGATCGGATGGGATCGGCATCCTCACCGTGACGCCCCACAGCACCCTTAGGATGCAGCCTCTTGCTGCGGCCTGGTTTAAGTTACTGGAATACAGAGTACAGCGTCCGTGCTGGCAACTGGATGCTCAGCAACCTGCAGGAAAACGCACCACCGGGTATGAGGTGGTGTCTTTTTCCAGCGGCCTACCTCAAGTGTGCGACGATGGAGAAAGCCAAAAACGGCTTCCGGGCGTCGGGACTGTGGCCAGTTGACACGGCAGTTTGCCCTGAAGACGACTGTTTGTCATCGCAGATCACCTCTGAGCTGCAGGCCAGTGAGCAGCCCCAGCGCCGCCGCCCGCTTCTGGGCCGCCCATTCATCCCAGCTCCAGGTGACGCCCGCGCCGCCGCCCGCTGCTGGGCCGCTCACTCACCCTCAGCTCCAGGTGAAGGCCGCGCCGCCGGCCGCTGCTGGGCCGCCCACTCACCCTCAGCCTTAGGTGAAGGACGCGCCGCCGGCCGCTGCTAGGCCGTTCGTTCCCGGCGAACTTTGCAGTGCGCTATCAGTTACTGAATAGATGCAGGCTGGTAGTCTGCTTATCTCGTACGAAGACACGGGGAGTTCCTGGTGGTCCAGGACGTTATTCAGCTTGCCGCGAGAGTCTGGCAGATGAGGCTAAATCAGGTACGGCTGTCGTACCAGCTCAGAGCCACTCGTCCACCTCCGGGATGTCCAAGTCACCAGCAGCAATATTTGTTGTCTTAGGCCGCGAGCTCCAAAAGGAAGCGTTCGCGGAGAGCTGAGCATGCCAACGCCCTGACATCCTCACCTTTCAAAGAGCAGTTGCGTGCCACCAAGAAAAAATGGCACAGGACATCGTCAAAGACGCGAACTGCGTAGCAGAGAACGAGAAGAAGGTTGGACAAATGAGTGGTCAGTCTTGGCGTCGCCGGGGCAGGAACCGAGGCCACGAGATCTGGAGGTCCTTCTGGTGGTTTCACTGTTGAAAACACTGAGTACATTAAATGTGGCATGCGTTACGGGCTGTCATGGGAGGATGGGATTCGATTCGGTGCAAAAAGTGCCAGAAGCGGGCTTGAATGCTATGTATCGAAGCAAGCAGCGGCCAGATGCCATATGTCTGCGACCTCTTCCGTGGGGAGACTGAGTTGGTAAAACCTGTCTGAAGCAAGTTCGGCGACATTACAGTTTCACCTTAGGAAGCTTCCTTCGTTCAAGCTGTGCACTCGTTTGTCTTTGAAATGCACTGATTTTGTTTTGAAGGCTAAAGCTGCAAGTCTGCAGTATGACTCTCGAATAAGCTCATTATCGGTTATGTTTAAGTTGCATAGGTTGCGTGGCTTTCTTGCAGCTAATTTTATGTTCAGTTCGTTGAAGACTCCTTGGAGGCATATATTTGTCGAGTTTTTTGGTGCTTCACCAAGGTCACGTTGCTTGATAATAAAAGTAGTTTTGAAAAGGAAATACGACTAGGAATTACAGGGAGTCCTAAGAAGCTCATGGAGTGGGTCTCTTATGTAAGCCCTTCGTTCTACGCCTTTTTCGGAAGTTTTAAATTTGTGTTAAACACATCAAACACATTAAAGGAAATGTCCTACCGTGATCGGCTTTGCATAGACTTGGATGGTCTGAAAAATAATCCTGATGGCGTTTTCGGTTCTCATTTTCTGAAAACTGCAAAAGCTTCAGAAAGTGTAATCAATTAAAAATTATACCTGTAGTCACCGGTCAACGTGTTAGCACGGACTTGCGTAGGCCAATGAACGCAAGGGCTTATTAATTTCCGCCCGTTTGTGACGTCATGCAAAAGCTGAATATAGGACACGGTCGAATAGGACAGACAGGAAAACGGAGGGAAATCGCCTAAAAAATACGCAAATGCAAAATTTTGGGATATAATGTATGGGGCGAACTGAATTCTTGGAATACAGAATACGTCTTGACTACCACAGTTCGGGATACGCGCTAGGTGTGTAGGTGTTTACGTGTCTTTTGCCTGTAATGCTGATTGCGAAGAGGACTACGCCAGTTTAATAATCCTTTTCTTAACGACATGGTGTCAATTCATAAGATTCACGCCGTGTTTGGCGGACGTATCGCTCGGCCATGGATCGCATCACATCAAAGGCTGGTGCATGGTTATCGGGTTATTTTCCGAATTTCTCGACCATCTCGGTCGTGTCTGTCATGTCACCTCGAACGCCGCGCCGTGTGAGGTGAGCGTCAGCTAGCCGTCGCCATGGCAACCACGGTTGTCGTGGCGACGGCGTGATGCCGCTTTTACCGGACCTTACGCCGGGCCCCGTGAAACACCAGGAGAGCATGTTAACCAGCGCATCGCGCACGCCCTCGTCACATTTAACCCTATTCCCGGAGGGCTACACGGTATGGCCGATTCCCGGCAAGGGGACGGATTCGGGCCCCCTCCCCCCGAGATCTCGAGAACTACTCATCCGATTTCATCGCAACAAACGGCAATCGATTTGCCATGACCTAAACTACACTTTCAACAAGAAGTTTCCAAAATTTTGAAAGGGTTGGCTACAGGGGGGGGGCGGGCAAAAATATCAAAATGTTGGGTACTTTTGGACTTCTTATAACTCCGTTGTTTATGGACCGATTTCGATGAAATTCGCATGAATCGAGAGATTATGGATGGGACTTTTACGATTGGTACAGATATCTGAAATTTAGGAAAAATCATAGACGTTCACAGGATTTCGAAAATAGGAGGCTTAGTTTTCCAACAACTGAATGAATAAAAAAAGTAAAACCGATTTTTTGGATTCTGTTAGTCATGCTATCCTAAAGGAGCACAAATCGTATTACAATGTTCGTATAATGTTAGCATAGGCGGTGCCAGAGAAATGAAAAAAGGGGAACTGCCAAGGTCACATGCTGTTCAGATCATCTTGTGGCCTTTGACCTTAAATGACCTCTAGTGACCTTGGAATCACTTGAAATCATCTCGTGTGCATTTAATATTGCCCGTAATTTTTTTCAGTTATTTAAATTCACTCTGTTTCAAAAATTCCATTTTACGGCTATTGTAAAATAGGGTACGCGCACTGACGTTTTAAGTCATAGCTCCGTAACCCGACCTGATATCAAGCTGAAACTTGATGCACAAGTAGAGGACACCCTCCTACGTCATATATATTCGGGGTTTGGCATTTAAAAAAATAGCGCCAAAATTGTCACTGCAAAAGCAAATTTTGACTTTTGACCTTGGCCTGACCTTGTAAAGTGACCTCAAATCCACAAAACTGCATTTGAACGTTGCTCAACTATTTTGCTATACATCCATATAAAGTTTAAAGTTCGTTCTTAGAAACGCTATTTTTAACAGTCATTTTCCTTTTACCCTCAACAGGACTAAAATTGGCCCGAGGTGCCTCCCAAAAACGTTGTCTGGCTCCGCCCCTGAGCAAAATAGAATTCCGAAATTTTTTTCGCAGCATGAAGAAAAAAAGCTGGGAAAAGTCAACAAGTTTCGTGAAGCTGCGTCAAAAACCCTGGAATTGACGAGCAAAAAGCTCAAGGGGGGCGAATTCAGTCCCCCCTGCCGGGAATAGGGTGAAGGACGATGTGCGTCTGCTAACACCAATCGGCAATATTTAGCGGAGGAAAAACTAGTTTGTTCCAAAAGTGTTATGTTTAGCGGCGATGTGATATTTCAAAAGACGTGCACCAAAAAACAGTTGAGGGATGCATGTAAAACTAACAGTCAGGTTATCGATTATGTGATATTACTGCATCGTTTCATCCTCTCCTTAATCCTCGTCCGCACTGGTTTTTCTGCATAGCGCGGACGAATATCGAGGGGTACGGCCCCCCGGCCACTACCACACCGTGCGTCTCAGTGCGTCGCAGAAAAAAAAACAGCATGTTGCGCGTGACGAGACCTCGTGACTGGGATCGTGTTTTCAGGTCTCAGGTCGACGGGTCAGAGGTCTGAAACGGACAGAAAATGGTACTTTTTGGAGTCAGCAAAGACGAACGCAAAACAATAAATTATGAAGCGAAACGATTATCAAACGCTCCTCAGTCAATTACGAGTCCATCTGTACCCCACATGATTGTATTTCATCGATGAAGTCCGACCGAGATCGTGCTGGGTCAGTCCTTGTTCAGCGGAGTCGTCGTCTTAAACGCATTCTCAGAGCTGTAGCAGCATGTTTGAAAGGTATCAATAGATAATGAAGTCAATGGTGGTGTCTGAATTAACTAAAACTATTGCTGATTGATGTTTGAAGGTCATGTTAGGCCATCCAAGGTTATCTGAAGTCAGATTAACTCAGAGTAACTAAAAATCGTGACTTGATGTGTGAAAGCGCATTTTTGTCAATATTCACGACAAAAGCTAGCTGTCAGGCAGGCATACCAGACATTGCGATGACATTGTAGGCTGATCGTCCTGCGGCCAGCGTCGCTCCGCGCGTCGGAACAAAGGTCAGGGGTTTCGAAGTACTGCGCCCTTTTTTGACGGCATAAATGGTAAAATGCGCCAGATTTACATTATTCGATTCCTTACAGCTCAAGCAATCAGAATATATATATATATATATGTTTATGTATATGTATATATATATATATATAAATATAGGCCGAATATATGGATATACATATGTATATATACATCTACATATTTGTATATTTATATATATATATATGTAGTTTATATATATATATACATCCCCTACCCATTTTGTATCGCATTTTCAGAAGTAAAAGCAAGGTGTTTCCCGCCGTGGCTTGTGACCTTAGTTTGCACCCTCGATAATCATGGCAGTGAACATAAGCCTACCAAATATATTTATAGTCTTATTTGTTTCATATTTTTTACTTTCTTATTTTTTGATGATCTGAGACGGTATATATATATATATATATATATATATATATATATATATATATATATATACAAACACACACACGCATATATATATATATGTATATATCATTGGATTTGTCCGCACCAGCCTTCTTACGATGAAATAAAAATGAGACCGTTGTCAACCGGCCGCGTCGGGGTGCAAAAACAGCTCAGATGAGTCCCGTTATGACGTCATAGATCGTTGCCATGATCACGTTGAAGAAAAAGTGTTTGTGCCGAAAGATGCAAAAATGATGCTCGAAAGGGTACACCAAGTTTCAGTGGATTAAATAAACTGTTAGGAAGTTATCTTCAGAAATCCTCAGAGGGTCTCATTACTCCCCCCTTCCTTAAGGGCGACCTCTGACCTCTGCTCCTATTCCCACGGTCTCTAAACTAGTTCCGTAAATACCAGATGCGGTGCACCGTTTTGCCGAACTGCATAGTTCTGACATGTTTTATCTCCTCCGCCTGGCTTCCTGAATTTTTGATAGATGCCGGCCGGCGCGCGAGCCAGCGCGTCGCTCACGCCTCCAATTTCGGCGCGTCCTGGCGGACGCAGATCTCTCGCTACCTCCGGCGGGGCTAGCCGTGACCTGCCGACCAGGCCAAACCGGCCGACCCGAAACGGCGGTCTGCAACAAGACTGACGGCCGCGAACGGCCAGATGCGGGCGACGGTGAGTTCCGCTCCAGCCACATGGTCTCGGTCAGAGACAGCTGTCGGAGGCGGCGGTCAAAGGCGGCGGTCAGAGGAGACGGTCAGAGGCGGCGGTCAAAGGCGGCGGTCGGAGGCGGCGGTCAAAGGGAGGAGGCGGTCGGAGGCGGCGGTCAGAGGAGACGGCCAGAGGCGGCGGTCAGAGGAGACGGCCAGAGGCGGAGGTCAGAGGGGGTTAGAGGCGGCGGTCAGAGGCGGCTGTCAGAGGTGACTGTCAGAGGCGGCGGTCAGTAGCGACGGTCAGAAGCGGCTGTCAGAGGCGACGGCCAGAGGCGGCAGTCGGAGGAGACGGTCAGAGGCGGGGGTGAGAGGCGACCGTCAGACGCAGCTGTCAGAGGCGGCTGTCAGAGGTGACTGTCAGAGGCGGCGGTCAGAGGCGGCGGGTGCGGCGTCGGCCGGCCTCGTGAAGCCACTCCTAATGGGGCCTGACATATCGATTGGCCGGCCTGACTGAACACTGACGGGCGCCCCTGTTGACCGAGCCGTGTTTGTTCCCGGTCATCAGAGAGTCCTGTCGGGAACCGGCCGGGGGGGGGGGGGGGACGCCGAGGAGAGTGAGCGGCCGCGGGGCGGTGCCCAGACGGGAAACCACATAGGTTTCTCACACTCGTGACTCCCTTAGCAAGGGTACTGAACACTGACGTTAAACTGGTGCAAATGCTTGCTGGCGCTTGGAAGTTGGTGGTTGCGTAAAATTAAAGCGATTCCACCCTTGGCTGAGTTGTAAATCATTCTCCTGTTGGCGAAATTGAAAATTCGTATGATGGAAAGTGTTAAAAAAAATGACAAGATTACCCATTTTGTATGCTAAAACTGTGTGAAATGGAATATGAAGTATGATTTTCAACGCGATACAATTAAATTTGAGTTTTTTATGCGTAGCCCTTCGTAAATGAAATGAAATCTGGGATTAACTGGCGCGATGTTTTTTTACACTTAATAACTTTGGCTGTTGTTGTTTTGAGTTTCTCAAAACAACAACAGATAAAAAAGCAAACATCATGATTGCAGGCATAATGTTTAACCTTGGAACGCCTAAGGTTGTCCAAACAGGGCACCTTCTCGGATTTTCTTGAATAACCTCTGAACCGCTCGAGGCAACCCAACCAAACTTTCAGTACCTGTCTACCAATCAATTTTACATGTTTTGGCCTCGGCATCATTTCCGTGCCAGGTCAGGTCATGGAGATATAACGTCAAAAACAAGCCCTTGGATGCAAGCTGGGCCTTTTTGGGCGGTGTCGAGAATATGTCTCGTTTTTTTTATAATATTCGTGAAAGTAATGCATGGGTTATTTGGATTTAAATGGCACATGGTCCCCAAAAGGATATTCAACCGTGACACAACAACATAAAAAGCCATGCTAGGTCACATGCATGATGATAATTGCACTGGTTTCCATTACAGATGATAGAAGTGGTTGCCGCCGACCTTCCCCATCGGACAAGCCGGACAAGCAAATCTATATGCGCCTCTTAGCAAGGTTCATCAAATGCAACTGAGGTCACGTCAGGTCACGTCATAGGCAGATGTCAAAACGAAATGAAATACAACACCGTCTGTGAAAGACGTTCAGTAGCGGTAGACAGCAGTTATTGTTCCTTGTCAGAAAAAGAAAAATGACTATCTGTACTCACCTGAGCTGATCCTAGGCCCGACAAAGAGCAGACAGGGCAGATTTAATTATCACGAGATGACATTTCAGTTAGAATTCCAGCGAGGAGTTATCGCTTTTTGTCCTGAAGAGTTATGTAACCTTATCTGGCCTAAGCTAGACTGACCTTGGTTGGATGAAAAACATTTTTGCAAAAGGTAATGCAAAACTGATCATCAGAAGGTTTCAGTTCCCTCCTTTTTTGTCATGCAATCAAAACGGCTGTAAGTATCGATCTTTGGAACGTAAAGTAACACCAATATTTCACCTGACCTTAGGTTGGCCTTTACCGACAGTTTTTAATATTTCGGCATGCCTCTGCTGCAAAAGATCGTGATCTTTCGTTTGATGTCCAGTTTAAGGCTCTAAGACCGGTATTGCTGATGGTATGACGAAGAACCGGTGTCTGTTTTTCTGACGCCGTTTTATGCATTTTACGTGACCTGTGGCGTCATCGGTCACGTTGCCAGGGCTAACAAAGTGTTTTCCGAATCGTAAGACTCAGTGCTAACGATTGGTAGTAGACCGGTCGAGATCCGACCGTTAGATCCTGAGATAGCACGGGGTGCCCTTTTGGACACCCCCGGGTGGTCGCGGGCACAAAAACACGCCAGGCGGTGTTGGGTTAAATGAAAAACAAAATTCCCAAGCCCGCCATTCAAGACGACTCTTGCGCCGACATTTAGCTCGGAAAGTTTTGCGATGTATGTTTAAATAGACCACAATCGCGTTAATGGGTCAGAAGGCGCCTGTCTGACAGCTTCAACGGACGTCTGCGATGGTCATCGCTGCGCGACCTTTGGAAAGGGCCGCTCGGGGAGCAGGAATTCTTTCCGGGTCAATAACCGCACCAGATTGCGTGTTTTATTTAGTAAGGGAAGTGCCATGGCAGCATAGACGTGGCGCCATGACCCAGCTCCCGTGGCGGCCTCATTGTGGTGTCTGACTCCGCCGGATTTCGTCTGATTAAATCTGGAAGTGCTTCCGGCGTACGTGGATCTACGTGATTTTGTTTCTCACTCATTCCGCAAAGCTGTTGCAACGCTGAGCATGCATGAAGCTGCAGAGAGATAAGAGCATTGACTGAAGATTTGGAAATGCCAGCACAGAACGAGGGCGAATGGAAATGGTGTTTACCATAGGGCCAATCCAGTACAGATTTCCAGGGTCTAGAAAGTTTTTGTGGGGCCGCAACACACGGCTTGTAGCTGCAGTCTTCTTGCCCTTTCCTGCCGGGGACGCACCCAGGATCGTTCTCCTCGTGGGAAGGCAAATCCGGGAGCCAAGTTGTCCGTTTCAGCATTCACGGCCGGAAGTTCAACTCTGCCATTCGCAGAAAGCAGCCCTCCCGCCTCCAATCTGCGGCCGCGCAGAGACGGGCGGCCGACCGTGCTCAAACGGCGGAAATGGCGCGAGACGGGCGGGTCCTGGCGCCAAATCCGCGGCGGTCGCCGTCCGTGAAACGAGCGCCCCCCCCCCCCCCACGTCCTACGCCGATGACGTCACTGGCTCGCTGTCGGCGACACGGAGTCGCAGATCGGCCAAATCTGCTGGGCGTGCCGCCTCATTAGCTCTGGACCGGGCGGAGACGGGAGGACCGCCGTGGCTGGGGGGAGCATGCAACGCAACGCTTTGGGCTTTTAAAGCGGGGCAGCGCCGCCGGGTCGCAGGTGGGGAATGTCATCATGGGTTAGTGGTTTCAGGGAAGCCTCCTGGCAGCGTCTGGCTATATCGGCGTCCTACTGATCTTGAAGAGCATTGCTGGCGCCATGGGAAAAGGCACCAGGACGATTGCTTATGTTTATGAGAAATTAAGATTGGCCGTTTCCAGTTCTGTGTGGTTACATCGCAACCAGCGGGAAAGGAAGCTGCGTCTCCGAATATGAAAATGCTTCTTGGCAACTTTTATGCGTTCCAAAATGGTTGAGGGCATAATTTGCTAATCAGCTTCGTTTCATGCAGAACCATAAAGCTCTTGCTAAAATTGTTCACGGTTGAAATTGCTCATTTAAATTTTCAAGCTCTGGATTCATTATTTATTTTTTATTGTTATTTGGAACGGCCACTGCCCTGCCTGCCCTATGAGCAACTACCCAAACGTTCTTCTGCAACTGTTAAGGATTGCTGCTTTGAGCAAAATGTATGGGAACAGGAATGTCCGCGAACTTGGACACTAAGGCAAATCGCTGGGCTTTTAACGCAAATGTCGTTCGTTGCCAACCTTTAGGCGAAACTAACCAGGCACGATTTCGACCTCACGGTGGAAATTATCTGACCGGAATCCCGTCTGACGCCACGGTACCCCCGGCCGCTGCAACGAATTGCCGCCGCCCGGACTCCGCCCGGAGGCAGTGACCGCTACATCGTGCTGCTGCCAGCCCGTCAGCCCTGCCCGCGGTATTTCTGTGCCGTTTCCGGCGGAGCTCAACACACTCGGGATGGTCCCATCCCGGGGCCGGAACGAGCCCCTGGGTGCTATTTAGGGTCAGCTGATGGCGCAAGGCCTGCAAGTTTCCGCATGGTAAGGTCATATGCCGTGATAGGCATATTTTCGCCTCGCGAAGTTCTGGCCGCATATCTGCCAGCCTAGCTGAAAGGAAGATTTAATGCTAGGTACTGTGCCTCGAGGGAGAGGATAAAACTTAATAGCATTACCCAGATAGCTGCAGCCATGGCACGTATTTACATTTTTCATTGCATGATAAAACAAAACAGCCAACACGCATCGTTGAAATCCGTTGCACATTCCCATATATTACATTTACTAAGGCCTTTTTTGCTATCTTTCGAGGCTTAATTTTCGTGAAACACCTATACCAATATATGCCGTCGATCTATATAACAACAACCGAAAACATTAGCTCTCACTACTCGCGAATGCCCGTTTAAAACAAGGGTTTGATTAACATTGAGAACCATTGCAGAACAAATGGCGACAGAACCTACATTCCGTGACCTCGATATGCTGAGTAGCCGCATGTACTTCCTGCACTCCGCTGATGGCGCCATCGCCTTCAGGCATCGTGCCAAATCCCGGATCCCGCACATGCCGCAGCGGTGCATCCTGCCCTGCGGTCTGGCGGAGACCACGGTAATAGCCGTCTCAGCCGGAGCTTATCTTAACCGACTCCATCACTTAGCCGGCGGGGTCTGTGGCCGCGGGCGAGCTCCCCCCGCGGGGGCGCGCCCCACCTGCGCCGCCGGCCGGCGCCGTACATCACCGGCAGTCAATCGGGCGGGCGCCCTGACGTCCCCCCGCGGCCGTCCGCGCCGCGGCGAAAATGACGCACGGCCTCGGCGCCGGCCGGCTGGGTCCCGGCTGCTGCGCCGAATTGCCGAGCCTTTTGTCGGGCGTCGGAGGCGGCTGACGGCCAGTCCGAAATCGGGCTTGAGCTTTTCGTTGAGTAGGGCGTGCTTACCGACAACAGCGTATCGCATGCAAGTGAGGTGGAAATAAAAAGAACTGAACGGAGAAAGCGTAATTTCAAGATACGGCGTTTTCCTTCCATCACAGCGTTAGTCACGCTTTCGTATTTGTATCAATTAAGGTCTCTTACATTGTCCGTCGTGAGATTCATCGTCTTATAACACCAAATCGTCAGCATCCGTTGTACGGGAATTAAGGTTTTCAAAACAGCGTATGTAATACTTATCTGTAATGACTGAGAAAAATAGCTGCAGGCACATTTCTTACGTTTCGGCATGTTACCAAACCTCATATGAGGATGGTGATTCATGCATGGAATTAGATACTTCACTTCGCAACTTTGAAATCCAAAGTTCCATACCTACCTAATTTTCATTTACACAGTAGCGTAAATGAAAACGTTGCCATTGCACGAACTGTTAGGCTTCGGCAATTGTCCGTGAGAGTCAAATGTTGATCACGACAATACACAGAAGTTTGACTTTGCGAAAGCGGCTTGCCATGAACATTGTAAGAGTGTTTGAAACTACAGAGCTGGTAAAAGAAACATAATGACTTCCGCTGGTGCAAGATGGACTTGGCAGGTCGTGGGAACAATGAGAGCAGCAAAACCGACATTGAGAAAGATTTTCGTAATACGATCGTTGGTGAAGTGCTCCCCGTTGCACTAAGCTATACATCAAAGTTATGAACACGATAAGCTCCTGAACAAACCAAGGTTTCATAAAGCGCCCAACCTACTCACTTAAATGCTGCTAAATGGGGTTTCTGGCATAACAGCCAGGCATGATTTACCGCCGTTTCCGCTATGAGGTGTTTGGTCATGGCGGATCGACGAAATCGCGTGGTGTTATCAAGGCTTTCACAGCGTGTGACATAAGAATCACGGGTTGCCTTACTTCTATATGTTTTTGTAAGCCGGTTACGGTTTCAACAAATAACTGCGTCACCCCGAAGAGTTCTGTTATACGACGTAATCACGTTTTGGCCAGTTCAGTCGGTGTTTTTGACGGCGCGGTCGAGGTGGAACATCCCCTCAAGCACGCACACTCATGAGCCCGTAAATCACGGGACGTTTGCCCGTCTTCTGGCGGCCGGTGCCTGCCGCCGAGCTGCGGTCTCCGCGGCCCGTCCGTGAAGTCGGCACGGAGCCGGATGCGTCTCCGTGGCTCGAGCCGGCGTCAGAGCGGGCGTTAATTAGACTCAGCCGCCGCCCGGCCGCCGCCCGCAAATGAATTGTCCGCAGGCGCAGCCATCGTCCGAGAGCCCCCCCTCAGGGCGAAATCGCGGGGGAGGGGCGGGCTGCGGTTACTCGGCAGAGATTGGCTCGCGGCGCCGGCCGGAGGAGCGGCGTAATGCGAGTGACGGCCCGAGGGCTGGATTTAGCTCGTGGTGCCTGCAGGGACGGTTAACGCTGATATAGGTGCTCGCGCTCGGCAGGTGCCCAGAGCCGGACGTGCTGAGCGCTGGGCCGACAGTATGCTGGTCGTCCCCACATGTCGCGTGCTCAAAGGCTGCACGTGCCAGGAAGAGGGAAGCACCAAACTTTTTACAGCGAAGATAGGGTGAACAATACCGACTGTTTTTGTTGCAATGTAGTCGGTGATCCTTGCCGCATCCGAGACGAGAGGTTTCGACCCAAAGGCCTTGCCACTCGATGAGCGCGTTTTGTGGAGCCGTCAGTCTAACGTGCATATAGCTCTAACAGACCCGTAATTAATGTATGGCGCAGGTAACACATTACAGATCGGTCACGAATGTCTAACAGCAAAGTGCTTTGCGTATAAACAGTTCATTGGGAAGTAATACTTCAAAAAAGATAATCATGTGCAATGCCCAAAACATGAATTCCCATTCCTATTAGATTTCAGCGCCAGCACATGGACGTTGCTAATTGCACTGGTGCTGCCTTGACCGACCGTTTCCGTTGAGGAATTTCCGCAATCATGCATAATCAATGCCACGAACTTTGCATTTCATGACGCTATGCCTTGCATTTTCCAGAGCAAACTAAGTTAAAATTGCAGGGTCTAGTTCAAGCTAAATAGGAAAAATGCTCCTTGAAAGAGAATGCAGACCAAAACACATATAGTAGTCTTGAAATGCGCACGAAATGTATCAATGGGCTGTGTAAGCTGACTGCAGAATGCAGCAAATCATGCAGAATGCATGAAAGATTTTGCAAGGATAGTTTTCATTCACTTTTCTCTGAAAAGTTATTTGTCACCATTATTCCAGAACATCGGCTGAGGGAGAAAAGGTGACGAGGAAGCCATTTCCGCTCTAAGTGTAGTGTGCAGCCTGCTTGTGTGTCGATGCCACAGACCTGAGGCGGAAAAAGCATGCATCATTGGCTAATGACAACGTGCTTGAATTCTGGCAATGTTTCCACAATTTTGGGCGACGTGAGCCAATTCTGAACCGAAACGGGAAATGAACACAGCACTGATTTTATGTGGTCCTAAGAAAACATAATTGTTCCTTATGCTTCATAAAAAAATTATAAGTACTAAGATTTTTGCGTCTTTATTAAAACAATTGCCAGTCATTTCTGGTTCTTTCCATTCGTTGGCTGTTAGTTTCATCGTCGATAAGTATTTTCTTTTTAATGGTGGTTGAAGTTAAACCCAACCTACGAAAGGTTTTGCCGGAATTCATGGCAAGATTTGAGATTTTCAAAGCAAACGGTTTAGTGCATTTTTTGTTCAAGCAAATTCCTGTCAAATTTCAGCTGGAAATCCATGCATTTTCAGAAAATGTTAAAGCCTGAAAAAGGCAAAACTGCTGCCCCTTTAAATTATGTTTCGAAGTTTAAGATATGTAATTCATGCTCTAAAACATTCATAACGTATGAGAAGGTGAATTATTCGACTGGAGTGACCAGTCAAACATCATGGGCCATCGGCAACTTGCTCGCGATGTCCGATTTGTTTAATGTGCACCCATCTAATTAAGTTGCATCGGGAGTGCGTTTAATGTTGTTCTCTGCGCAACGCCGTTGGTGCAGTAAAAAGCACGCAAGGCATATAAAGCCTTGCCTCAAGTCTGTTTTTCTTCTCGATCATCGTCTGCAGCGCAGCTCACACAAAAATGCTTAATTCGGCACGTTGCGGGTCACCGAGAGCAAGTCGCGAAGCGATAAGTACGATTCCTTGAAAATCGAACTCTGGCGTCAGAAAGAGTTCCCCCCGATTCGACAACGGGTCAACCTACAAACAGGCTGCAACTGACGTGTTTGAGGTAACACGTACCCTTCCGGCCAGAGGTTAACTCCATGCACCAGGAGGCTCCCTCTGCTGGGTTTTTTAACAGCGCGAGCGACGCAGAAAGAGACTCACCACGCCGGCTCGACTGTTTGGCAGCCTGTTGGAAGGGACGTCCGCTCCGTCAACTCGCATGCTATCATTTTCAGACACGTGTCTGGACCACACCGCTGCGCAAACAGAGACGTGATCAAATCGGCCTGTGCAAAGTTGACGCCCTGACGCGGGACGCCGGCAGCACAAAGAAACGTTATCGCGACACGGCGCACGGCGGGCTAACATCACAGCCCCTTTTAAAATTTGTAAAACTGCAACTCATTATTATGGTTGGAATTTTGCCAGGTTTTTAACTGAGACTAAACAGAAACGATAAGTCTGGGAACGGATGCACCAGGAAGCGCGAAAAAATAACGCAAAGGAAAAATGGTAGTCAGAAATTAGCCAGATGAGCCATTAACAATAGTGGGCGATAATTCTTGTAACCAAAAAAAAAGACACATCGTCGATTTGGCAGAAGTAGTCAGCATTCGGATCTCGAATGACATCGATGCCATCGTGAGAATCTAATTATTCATTAGTAGCGCAGCTTACCGTGATTTAGGGTCTTCATGGCGAGGGAGCGTCTAGTTTGGTCTTAAACAGGGTGGACAAGCCCAAAAATTCCCATCTTCCCAAACACTTATACTTATTATGGTATAGATCGATAACCGGGCAAGCATCTAAAAATAACTTGTTGACCTCAGGTCACTTTGAAAGGTCGGACAAGGTCAAAATCCAATGTTTGATTTCATGTAAATAGTTTTGAGGCTAATTTTTAAAGCAATAAATTCGAGATATATGTAGTACTGTACCGTGGTCCCTGCATTTTTAAGTTGCAAGTCGATATCAGTTCGGGTCGATAAGCTATGACGTAAAATGTCCGCGTGCACCGTACATCACAACAATCACAAACAGAACTTTAAGAAATACTGTCGATTTAACCACACACCACCTAGGGGTGTCAAGTAGGGCATTGCCCTCGGTCTTTCTTGGATAATTTCTGAACGTTGGAGTCATCACATCCAAATTTTCAGTGCCCATTCATCAGTCAATTTTCCAAAGTACGACATCAAAACCATTCCCATGATAGGTCAGGACATGAAAATACGTCGTCATAAATGAACTCCTGCATGCATGTTTTCGCCTATTCGGGCGGTGGCGCGAACATGCTTGGTTTCTTTTATAACACTCGTGAATATAATGAAAGAATGATTCGGACTCACATAGAACAGGGTCACCAAAAGGATATCCAGCCGTGAAAAGTCAACATTAGAAGTCATGCTAGGTCACATGCGTGATGGCAATCTGACTTGTTTTCATTGTGGGTAATAGAAGTGGCTGCCGCTGACCTTCTCCATCGGTCAAGCTAGAAAAAACAAATGCATTTGTGCCTCTTAACAAGGTTCACCAAATGCAGCGTGAGATCATGTCAGGTCACGTCATAGGCAGATGTCAGACAAAATCAAATGCAACATCGTCTGTGAAAGATTGTTCAGTAGCCGCACAGCGTATTTATTGTTCTTAGTCGGAAAAAGAAAAATGACTTTCTGTCCTCAACTGGGCTGACCTTGGCCCGATAAATAGCAGACAGAGCATAATTATCACGAGATGGCATTTCAGTTTGGAATCCTCGGGAGTAATTATCCTTCCTTGTCAGGAAGAGTAATGTAACCTTATCTGGCCCGACCTACACTGACCTAAACGAAAAGGAGGTAGCGCAAAATGATCATCAGGTTTCACTTCCGTTCTTTTTGTCATGTGGATCAAAACGGCTGCGAGTAAGTATCGATCTTTGACGTGTAAAGTAAATCCAGTATTTCACCTGACCTAGGCTGGCCTTGACCCGACATTTTTTAACACTTAGGAATCCCTCTCATGCAGAAGATCGTGGCCTTTCATTTGATATCCAGTTGAAGGCTCTAAGACCACCATTGCCGATGATATGATGCACAAGGCAATCTCAGTTTCCCGGCGGCTCGTTATGCGTTTTACGTGACCTGTGATGTCATCACTCAAGTGACTAGGGCTAACATAGTATTTTCTAAATCGTAACACTCCGGGCTACCGACTGGTGGTACACCGGTTCAGATCCAACGGTTAGATCCCAAGATAACAGGGGGTGCTCTTTTTGACACCCCCAGGCGATCGCGGGTACAAAATCACGCCGATGATTGGAAACATTTTCAGATATTATTACATAAACCGCAGGCCATTCCATGTGACTCTGAGGTCATGTGAGGTCTTTCGAGATCAAAGGTTGTAAGCTGACATAACGAGCACGCGACCTAACAGTTATCCCTTTTTCATTCTCCTGGCTCCTCGTATGCCAACATTACGCGAACAACGTTATACGAATTGAGCTTCGGAAGTACAGAAAGACTAGTAAAATCTGAAACATTATTTTTAAATCTGATGTCAATTCGGCTTCCCCAAAAATATTCCTCCCATTTCCAAGCCCTGTGAACACCTATGAATTTTCTCAGAAATCTTAGCTACGGGCCAGCAGGGAATTCCCATATCGATTAGCTCTCGATTCATGCTAGTTGCATCAAAATCGACAAATAAACATCCGAGTTATTATGAGTGAAACTACCAATTTCTGGTTCTTCTCCTTCCTGTATGTGTCCTTTACAAGGTTTTCAAAATGTCTTTTTTAATGTAGTTTACGCCATGACGAATGGATTGCAGTTTGTAGCGGAGCAATTGAATAGGTAGATCTTGAGATCTCAGGGAGAGGGGAGGGGCGAATAACCCCCCCCCCGAGCTATTCCCGTATCTCTTTATGGGTTCGGGCAGAACGCAACTGCAAGCGTTTATGGTGCGATAGCAGAGCATGTCGCACTGGAAGATTCACGTCAGATACACACAGGTCTGACCTGGTCAGGCTGACAACGTCGTGATAAAAATAGCCCGCTCACTTTCCGCAGGCTTCCAGAACTCTTCAACTTAAATTAGCTCCCGAAAGTCTTCACGGAGATTACGCTACGAGGAGTGTGTACAACACCTCCAGTATGTGTCTGAGAAGAAACTCCTGCAAACTTTGCGGAGTGATAGACCGAACGCCGGAAAACGCTCTCCGGTAGCGATCGCTGCCTGCTGCTCTTCGCAGAAACTCTGCCGATGGTTAATACCTTGAGCAGGCCTGTAAGCGATTCACGAAATTGGGATTCGATTCGATTCTGATTCACTACCCAAGAAAGGTGATTTTGATTTTGATTCTGATTCAAACTGAACACCATGGAATCGGTTTGATTATGAATTTAAAAAAGTACATATTTAATTGCGAAAAATCGATTTCATCCGCGATTCACGACTCAAGATCAAATTCATGATTTAGGTTATGATATATTTACTTTTTATATATGATATATTGATGATTTAGGTCATTATATATTATTCATTATTTAGGTAAAAACCGTACTAGTTTATTTTTTAACATAAATGCAACACCCAAGTCCGGTGACCTTGCATTGATGTTCCCCAGTAAATAATAGCAGTGAAGGAAATGTTTCATTTTCCATCGTGTCATTACCAGAATTCTGATCTTTTTTATTTAGTCATCTGCTCTCAGCGTTGATAGGCTTCATTACTTATTTTTACAAAAATTCGTTGGAAATGGAATAGCTAAACAAAACATGCACTCGTATGAATCAGGATCTGTGAATCGATTCGATAATGTTTGACCGAAAGGCGATTCCGATTCTGACTCTGATCCACAGTTACTGAATAAGGAATCGATTCTGGTTTTGATTAACAAGAAGAGCTGGTGAATCAGAATCGCTTCGGATTCGATTCTGAATCGCTTACAAGTCTGGCCTTAAGCAACCTTGATGGTGAGACCATCAGCTAAAATGTGCTGTGTAAAGAATCAGTTGTGCTTTCCCATCGGAGTTGACTGGGCGGTCGAAAAGCTCTCACTGCATTTCAGTTGTTAATATAATAGGCAGTGCAATATAATATGATTTGTTCCAAGTCACCGTAACTTATGTGGTGCAGACAAATATGATGCAACCATGACTGTACCGAAAATGTGTTTTTGGTCATGCAGATACGTCGACCTTTTGCTAACAAACGACATGCACAAGCTCCTCTCATAATTGTTACCTAAAACATAGTTTGTAAATAGAGTACGGAAGAGGACGGGATCAATCCGTTGGATCTTACAGTCCTATCCAGTTCGACGGATCGGCTCCGAAATGGATCGACAAATCTATTCCAAATACAGATTTGGATTGGACTTTGATTCGAAGTTCCTTGAACTTGCGGTCTTTTAGTAATCGACAAGAATGCCTAAAAACTAAGTTAAAACAAGTTAATGAGTTAAAATAAGTTTAATGTGAAATCAAGCATTTGGCAACAAAGCTCACCCTAATCGCTGCCAGAAAAATCAGCTACAAAACCACTCAGCTATCTGAACAAAATATTACACCTTCACTTTAACAAGTGAGTGGAATCAATTAGTCAACAATGACGACATTTAGCACTGGAACACGTGTCAAGGCCAATCATAAACAAGGCCGTGGTCATTCAGATCTCTAAAGTCTCTTAACCATCATGCCTCGCCCCAAGTTTCAAGAGGTTTCTATGTCATGGAGACTGATAATTATGGCCTTCACAGACAACATCAAAAGTGCTCAGACCATTTAACTGAATGAAGTGTTTGTGTTCTTTCTTCAAGTGATGGTGAGTGGGGAGGCATCTAGATGTTGGTTGGTTAAAAGTTTAAACAGTGGTGATATGACTTGAAAAAACACATTGTGTAGGCAAGTGACAGCGACTTACTCTCATTCATGAGTATAATTATTTGTAAGTTTCTCTTGTGCTAAAACCAGAAAGTTTTCAACCAATGTCTTAGCACAGAAGTTTGCATTAGATTGAACATAGAGGTCTCCTATTCTGGCTTCTCTTGGTTTTGGCCTACTGTTTGTAGCGGATCTGTTTCGGATCGGGTCGACCTAGGAGGCTATTCATGGATTTGGGTGTGGTCAGGATTCAGCCTGATCGGATACAGGTTGGATCGGATCGGACTGGATTTATCCGTTTCGTGCTCTGTGAGGATCTTACGTCATGTACTCGCGCACCTCATACACCTCTGCAATCGTCGTGGCAATTCTGTAAAAGTTATTTCGGTCAACCGTGACATGGCTTACAATGCCATTGTACGTTACTACGTTACCTGTTGCCGCTGTTTTGAAGTATGACTTTCAATAGAATCAAGAATAATGTTACTAATGTTCCTGGTTTGTGCCAGCCAAAAAAACATGATATCCGGCTATATCAGGTGTATTAGACATGGTATATTGCTACCTAACCAGGGAAAGAACTTGAAGTCAGAACTCATGAACGCACTCAAGAGCGGAACACTTTAGATTTCGGCTTTAGGCAGAAATCTTGTTAGTAGAAGAGCCGTCCTGTTCCGTTCTGCTGAGGTAAGATGCGTGTTTCACTTTTGAGATCCGTTGTCCTCTTAAGCAACTCTCGGACTTGACGAAAGCAGTGCTGTATTTATTTCTGAACAGAGTTCCCCACAGAGTTCTTCTCTGCGGGGTTCTGAGATGTTATTTCCAGTCGGACTGTTATGTCCAATAGGCACGTATCAAAATGAAAAATGCGGGATATTTTTCCTCGATAAATCTCTGTTATGTCACCACAATTAAGACTATTCTGGATTTTTGAGGAATAAACAGGAGAGACGTGTATCACGATTACCAAATCGTGCGGGCGATTCGGACGAATCAGCTCATGGTTTGAATTAAATGCGGATGAAACGACCATCAACCTCGTTTTGACGAGGTGAGTTACGGCTATCGGCCACAGTTTAAAAACATATTCATTTAACAACAAAGCTAAATGCATCAAAACACGCGCGGGCACCTCATAAAAAGTACTACATCAGTATCATTTTCGGCTCAGATCCGTGCATATGTGCAACATTGCTGCTCATTGCGTTTTCGGAATCACTTGCTTCTGAAGGCGGGGGTTTAAACGCTCGCCTTATGAATCGCTTAACGGTAAGCGTTTAAAGCCCAACTGCTCACCTCACGTGGTAAAAGTCCCTCATCGGAAGCTCCCATTGGACCGCGCAAATTTCCGTCCCCGATCCCGACCAATTAGCGCTGCAATGGGAAGCTTAATGTTTTGCAATGCCATAAACAAAACGGCATTTAAAGATTGCTCCGGCAAATTACTGGTAACCATCAATGACCGTAATTGTAAAATGAATGGGTCATGAACACCCGTCATATGAGACGCGTCATTGTCTAGAAAGGCAATCTGAATTGATTTACGGGGCGAATTTACGTGCAAATCGATGGCGACATAGGCACTTTTTATCTTTTGGCACTAATGGGCTATTTGCAAACTAGTTAAAAAATATCCACCGGCGATATAAATTTCTCCACAACCTTGTATGAGCTTTCATCACGTATCTGTAACGGTCTTTGCGCATCCATGCAAACAAAAAAACAGTTTTAGTCGATTAACCGTTTCTTATTTAGCTCCTGGGAATTGAAAAACACCTAACTTCTTCGTGATATAACATAACATTGCGCCCTTTGTGCCACTTCAGAATTGTTTCTGTTGCTCCAGATAATTTGTCAGAAAACTATCCTGCAACAGGCCATCGATCAGGCGTCTCTAAAGACCCCCAGATTCCCAGCACTACTGCTGCTTTGGTGGCTCAGCTGTTTTCTCCTTCGGCAGCAGACGAAAAACAGACGGACGGCTTAACTTGGGCTGTTCAGTGTTTACGATAGCCAAGTCGTTCTTTTTGTCCCGGTGTCTGAACGAAAGGGGCATTCAGACCAGATTGCGGTCCCTAAAGGAATAAGACGACGGCGTCCGGTGAGGCCCACACAGGCTCCCGCTGTGTATCTTGAAATGGAGTGAAATTATGCCTTTAATGGACACCCGTGGATTAGGAACATTCGGGCACTTATAAAATTTTTGCTATGAATCACATGCATCACATGTAAATATATGTACCTATCCACTGCAATGTTATGCAAGGCACACGCTTTGGAACCTTTTTTCATTTTTTTCAAACACTCAGACTTTTTATTCACGCCGCTGAGGAACATCTGTGGCAGGATACGTAAATTCGAGAGCATGTCCTCCACTTCTCACGCTAGTGACGAAAAATCGTTCAGCCGCGTCGTGTGGAGGAGAGCTGCACTACCCAGCAACAGTATGAAATCCGAGCGTCTCGTCGGCGACCGCCGGCAGCTGACGGCGGCCGGGAACAGGGCTTGCGCCCCGTCGAGACCGCAGCTCGGAGCTGCAGCCGCCCGGACGCCATCCGCCGGTCCGCGGGCGGCAGCTCCCGAGGCCGCAGCTCCGGCCGGCGCGGCTCCGTCGCCCGGGCGCCATCAGGCGGTGCGCGCCGCTGCACGCGGTCCGCCGAGACGCCGCAGCCCAAAGAAGCCGCGCCACTAATCAGCGCGCCGCGCTTCAAAGGCGGCCGGCGCCGATACAGGCGCGCTCCGGCGGAACGGGGCGGCGCGACAAACGACCGCCGCCGGCGACGCGTCGGCCGCGTCGGCGCCGACGACCCGCCGCCAGGGCGGGCGGGAGGCGGCGGGAACTACCCGGGATCGCTGAGCCAGCGAGACGAGAAATCTGCCCATGGCCAGAATTTCTGGATGGCGGCGAGCCCTCCGGAGATCACCAGTGAGATATGCCTTTGTTATCGACGCCGTTTGCTAGGCAGCCGTGCGGTCCCTGAGCGTCCTTCACCTAGTCATTTCGCTCATCTTGTTTGTTACAAATGAAAGAAAGCACTGAGACATTTTTCTTTGTCTTAGACCCTTATCATATGCATTTTAAGACAAAGATATTTTTTAAATGGTCATTCCTAAAAGGGGAAATATTTCACACATTTATGATCATCGTTGTTGATATTGTAATATTCCTGCGTGTGCATAGAAAGCGAGGAGCTTGAAATGCAGTCATTGAACAGAAGCTCAGTAGCAAAACTGACTTCCAAGACAAACTTAACTGTGTCTATTGGAGTACACGGTGCCAGAAGTTTTGCATGGAAATGACACGTTTAGTAGAAATCCGCTGTCCACGTATGCTTTCCAGTCTCCCGAGATTTCTTGCTAAACCTTATCACGGATGGCGGAGGTTGGGGGAGGCGTTATGCCTTCTTCACATTTGCATTATATCGTTCATTTCAAATAATTTTCTTTTATTCGAAGTGAATGTTTTATTTTAAGGCTCATTTTTTCGTAATGGCTTTAACCATATTCCCGGCAGCGAGCTGAATCCGCCCCCTCGGGACTTTTGCTTACCAATTTAAGGGTTTTTGACGCAGCTTCACGAAACTTGCTCACTTGCCCTCCTACTTTTCCACGCACTGTGACAAAATTTCGTAATTCTTTTTTGTTCAGGGACGGAGTCAGACAACGTTTTCGGGAGGCACCACAGGCCATTCTTGGTCTGTTAGGGGTGAAAGAAAAATGACTACCAAAAATAGTGGTTTTACATAGAACTTAAAACTTTACATGAATGTATAGGGAAAAGCTGGGCAACATACAAATACAATTTTGTTCACCTGAGACCACTTCACAAGGTCAGGTGAAGGTCAAAACTCAAAATTTGGTTTCATGATGATAATTTTGGCGCTCTTTCTTCAAACACTAAACCCAGAACATATATGACAAAGACGAGTGCCCTTTACTTGTGTAACAAGTTTCAGCCTGATTTAAGGTCGGGTAATGGAGCTATGACCTGAAATGTCAATACACGTATTCGACATCACAACAGCCGTAAAATTTCAGAATTAGGAATTTGAGAAAAAGAGTGAATTCAGTTGATTAGAAACGTTTTCAGATAATATTAAATGAACACTAGATCATTCCAAGTGACTCTAAGGCGACTGGAGGTAATTTAACCCTATTCCCGGAGGGCTAGACGGTATGGCCGATTTCCGGCAGGGGGGGGCGGATTCGGCCCCCCCTGAGATCTCGAGAACTACTTGTCCGATTTCATCGCAACAAACGGCAATCGATTTGCAGTCACGTGAACTACATTTTTAGAAAAAGAAATTTTCAAAATTTTGAAATGTGTAGATACAGGGGGGCAAAAATGTCAAAATGGGGGGTACTTTTGGACTTCTTATAACTCCGTTGTTTATGTACCGATTTCGATGAAACTGGCATCAATCGAGAGATTATGGGTAGGGCTTTTACCATAGTTATGCAAATCTGAAATTTTGAGAAAATTCATGGGCGTTCACAGGGTTTCAAAAATAGGAGGATTAGTTTTTTAACAACTGAATGAACAAAAGAGGCAAAAACACTTTTTTGGCTTCTGCTAGTCATGTTATGCTAAAGAAGTACAAATCGCATTACAATGTTTGTATAATGTTAGCATAGGCGGTGCCAGGGACATGAAAAAGGGGGAACTGTCATGGTCACACGCTCTTCAGATCAACTTGTGACCTTTGACCTTACATGACGTCCGGTGACCTTGGAGTCACTTGGAATGATGTCGTGTGCATTCAATATTATCTGTAAACGTTTTTAATCGTTTGAATTCACTCTATTCCAAAAAATTCATTTTTTGGCTATTGCGATATAGGGTACGCGCACTGACATTTTAAGTCATAGCTCCGTGACCCGACCTGATATCAAGCTGAAATTTGGTACACGAGTAGAGGGCACCCTTCTACGTCAAATATGTTCCGGGTTTGGCATTTGAAAAAAAACGGCGCCGAAATTATTGCAAAAAAACAAATTTTGACTTTTGACCTTGACCTGACCTTGGAAAGTGGTCTCAGATAAACGAAATTTTGTGTGCACCTTGCCCAACTATTTAGCTATACATCCATATAAAGTTTTAAGTTCTATCTTAAAAACTCTGTTTTTGGCAGGCATTTTCCTTTTACCCTGAACATGGTCAAAAATAGCCTGAGGTGCCTCCCAAAACGTTGCCTAGCTCCGCCCCTGAGCAAAATAGAATTTTGAAATTTCGTCACGGCGCGTAGAAGGAATAGCTAGGAAAAGTCACCAAGTTTCGTGGAGCTGCGTTAAAAAGCCTGAAGTTGGCAAGCAAAAAACCTGAGGGGGGGCGGATTCCGCCCCCCCCTGCCGGGAATAGGGTTAAAGTCAATGGTCGAAAGTTGTTCTGAAGATGTGACCATGACAGTTCTCCCCTTTTCATGTCCCTGGTACCGCCTATGCTAACATTTTACAAACTTTCAATACGATTTGCACTTCTTCAGCACAACATGACTATCAGAGGCTAAAAAGTGATTTTAAATTTTTGTTAAAGCTCAGTTTAAAAAAAATGGTCCTCTTATTTTTGAAACCCTGTGAACGCCTGTGAATTTCTCAAAATTTGTAATGTATGAACCAATGGTAAAAGTACCATCCATAATCTCTCGATTCATGTCAATTTCTTCAAAAACAACGAAGTTATAAAAAGTCCAAAAATGTCCCCAATTTTGACTTTTTTGCCCCACTATATCCGTCTCTTTCAACATTTTGAACGTTTCTTTTTGAAAAAACGCAGCTTACGCCATGGCAAATCGATTGCCGTTTTTTGGGGATGAAATCGGATGTGTAGTTCTCGAGATCTCAGGGTGGCCCTGTCCCCGCCTCCCCCCTCCCCTTGCCGGGAACCGGGCATACTGTCTAGCCCTCCGGAATAGGATTAAATAAAACGCAAATTCCAGTGGATTCTCAGCTTCTTTGCTACCATTGGTCATCCCGTTTGTCTTTGATACATGAATCAGGCGTATCCTCCAGAAAACGTTTATTCATGTTAACACTGTACGATGAGAAATGGAACAGTATAAAATACAGTTCAACAAACAGGACTGAGATCTGCGGCCTTAGCCCATTTAAATCCATGAAGAGGAAGCTCCTATGGCTACCGGTATTTGTAAGACTGGTAATAGTTATGATACTGCAACATCCCTTATCTTTGAAATGGAAAGGAGTTCACGCTGCACCAATGCACTACAGTCCCAAATTCTGATAAAAGTGTTGTGTCCCTAAACGAATAGATATACAGTTTGGAATTTTGTCTGTGACGTAAAAGAGCAAGAGAATATGACAGTTAAACTAAGTCTACCAAAAATACACCACAACACAAGCATGGAGACAACACAAGGATGAATTCGCCTCCTTTTGGTTATCATTTTTACCGTAGACCGGGGGTTGAACAGCCGATAAGTTGCGGACAGGTTGGCCGCACGTCGTCCGTCTGTCCGACAGTGTTCCCGGGACGGCAAAGACAACAGTTCAGAACGACGCCGCCTACGCTCGACGCACGAGAGCGGCGCACCTCTGACCACCGCCACACCGCCGTCCGTCGGGGCCCTGCGGACGGCCGCGGAGTCACGCACACTCGGCGCCGCCGCGCTCAGGCTCGGCAGGCGCTCCGCAGCGTCACGGCGTCACGGGCGTCACGCGGCGGCCGCCCGGCGCCGTCCGGCCGCGCTCGGCCGTCATACGAAGCTCTGGCGCTGCGCCGCGCGCGTGAACGTGATCCGTCCGCTGCCGGGCGCCGGCGGCGGCGGCGGCGCCGGGGGCGAGCTGAGGCCCTGCCCGGGCACGAGCGGCGGCGGCGGCGGCGGCGGCGGCGGCGGCGAGTCGGCCACCAGGCGACTGTCGGCAGGGAAGCCGGGCCCGTCCACGGCCGTCCGCCACCGCTTCTGCGGCAGGGCGCGGCGCTAATTAACCTCGGCGCCGCCGGCGGCCCGGCAGGCAGGGGCGGCGGCGACGCGCCGACACCCGTCACACGCAGGCGTGTCGCCGACGCGGTCGAGGTCACGGGGAATCCAGCAGGTGCTCGAGAGTGTGTGGGCAGGGGAGGGGTCCGCCCACGCCCACGGGAGAACGTGGGAACAGATTACGGGGAGCAGAACACACACGTGAGTAAACTTTCGAAACGCACTCTCCGCCCATAACAAACAACAGAGTCGTAACAAGAAGCTTTGCAGACGGAATGTTCTACTGAAAAAGATAACGTCTGTGTAACGAAGCTAAGCTGACGATGCGGCGACAGACCATGCCGCCGCGGGCACGACCTGCCGTGATCCGGAGCCAGCTCCGCGGACCGACCTTGTAGTAGGGCGAGCTGACGTCGGCGTCCGGCAGGCAGCTGCCGACCAGGGAGGCCGGGCCGGGCCGGCGGCTCATCTCCAGCTCTGTGGGCAGAGACGGCGGCTGACCCCCGGCGGCGGCGGCGGCGGCGGCGGACGAACGGCGACGCGACGGCCGGCCGAGCCGCTCGCGTGAGGCCCGAATGGCCCGCCGGCTGATGGCACGGCGCCTCGCGCTAATGGAAAAAGTTGCCGGCTCGGGAGACGGTGTCGTCGAGGCGGCCGCCGGCCGGTGCCGGGCGTCGGCCGCTGCCCGTGGCGCCGCCGGGTGCGGCCGGACACCGGCGGCAGCCGGGGATTGGCGCCGCCGAAGCCGCGCCAATCCCCCGCGGCGATTGAAAACAGTCGCCGGCGCGGAGCTCGATTTTCCCGCCCGGTAAACTGGGCCTCGGGGAAGCTCGTCAGGACGGCATGGGAGATGGGCCGACAAATGGACAGATGCGACTTCGAGTGGCCCCTCTGAACGATCGGTAGGTAATGAGATTCGCCAGGATGATGGAAACGCTGCACTGGTTTACGTCAGCCCACTCGACTATTGGGTATTGGCTGGGTAGTCCGCTGGAATATTGGGCATATTGCATGGCTGTCAGAATGACCTGACAATGACAATGACAAAACTCATCCCAAGGAACGACGGGAAATTTGCTGCTCCATCTCAAAGAACGGGCAGTTTACTGCTGAGTGCAGCCCCAGCCCTTATCTTTCAAGACGAAGGCGACGGGAACGGGGATACCCATTTCCAGGGCGTGCCAAGGTATGCTTTCGGTGTCACGGAGTAAAGACACAACAGCTTGCAATTTTAGGAACAGCAGCCTGGGGTAAGATCCTTCTAGTGGCAACCTGGCTATCTTAAGAAAAGAGTAGCAGCCTTCGGCTGTATTAGTGTTGAGATTCTGTCAGGATATCGGAGACTCAGCCGACCAAACCAGTTACAGCCATCCGTTCTACCGACGAAGAAATCGAAGAAAAGAACACATAGCTGACGCATTACAAGTTCAGCGTGCAGACAGATTCCAAGACATTCCGCCTATATTCGCATCACTTGCGAACAGACTTTGATAGCCTCAGCGCTAACCTCGGTCATGTGTCACTTTGGAATCACTGTCCTTCCAGAGTCAGTCAAAACAACGTAACGTAAATAGGCAGCACCCCGTACCGGCGAGTGTTAACGTGGGTAAATGCAGACTGCCCAGTCCTAGCACGCCGATGGTTGCCTTAGGTCGTGACCGACGCCCAGTGGGTATTAATTGCTTCGCAGAGCGAATGACTCAGGATGACCTCGCCCTATCAGACCATCACGATCGCGCAGTTATTCTGCGCAGTCTTCTACTCGCCGACTACGACAGTGCTTTAAAGGTTTGCTGCCCATAATGACGAAAAATATAGTGCGGTATCAGACAGCCGGCAGCTGATGGTCCGTCTTCACCAGTCACCACTATATGAATGCATTCCAGACGGCCGGCAGCTGATGGTCCACCTTTACGAGAACACTGCGACAGGGACACCAGGTCGAGCCGGGGCGGCATCCTGACGAGGCGCGTCGGTCGACGCGGCGCGGCTCGGCCCGCAATCGCACAAACAGCGTCCAATCTCTGGTGGCGCCTCACTCCAGCCGCTGTTGAGCTGCGTCCACAAAGGCGGCCGGCCGGGCGGCGGTGCTTCCCACAATGGAGGCGCGCCCGGCCGACCGGGCCGCTAATGGCCCATCTCCGGACCGGCCGGCCGGGCCCAGCCCGACTATGCACCGCCGAGGCCCAGATAAACGAGATGTCGTCCGCCCAGGTCGTGAGGGCTTGATGCGCCGCTAAGCCGGGCAGAAATTAGCCATCCGGGGCGGACAATTACCCGTCCGATCGCGAGAGACGACGGCGCCAGCCGGCAGACGGCATGACCTTTGGACGCTGAAGGTCAGGTCGGGGGACCGCCGGCACCGGAGACGGTCCAACAAAAAGTCGCGCAGAGGCGCAGTGGCTCTTGAAGCCGCGCAACGATGGTGCTATCGCGCCGCGAAATGCGCGCGATAGTCGGCAGAGTGTTCGCGGGAAATTCGGCGGCTGCCGGGGGTGTGATTTCTCAGCGTCATTCACCGCAGCTCCGCCAGCTGTTGAGATGCCGCCGGCAGAAGTTGTCGCCGGGCGTTAATGCCTGCCGGCAGGAAATCTGGCTTCCTGGAGGCAATGGCCGGGCTGTCGCAGCCGCCGCAGACATCGGAACGACATTCGAAAGTTACCGCCGGTGTCTCGAACCACGCGGTCGGGCGCGAAGCTTCAGACGCCAGCCGCAGCTGACAGCCTCCGTCGCATCCCACGGCCTCTGCCGCGGCTGACAGCCTCTGCCGCGGCCCACGGCTTCTGCCGCGGCCGACAGCCTCTGCCGCGGCCCACGGCCCGGGAGCGGCCTCGGTTTACAGCCGCCGAGTTGGCCGTCACCGGCTCCGCCTCGATTTCGGCCCAATCAGCGCCTGTGTCAGTCGGAGTAATTGGAGGCGGACTTCAGGGGACTCGATAAGCGGCTGGCGGCCGCCGGCTGTCGCCGCCGCCCGGCCGGCGAACGGCCAGCGCCGGCCCGTCTGGCCAGGCTAACTCGGCACCTGACAGCCGCGGGAGGTGGCCAGGCTCGCGGTGTCCGAGAAGCGGGGCACTCGACACTGCACTGCTCGGAGACGACAGCGACTGACGTTTTATGGAGACGACTCGTGTACGTCCCTGTCTGGACAACGCTATCGCACCAGCAAAAGAGTTTGTTGTCGCACTCACGTTGTCGGGTGGATATCAACGAGCAGAAACGGCGAGATGCCGCTGAGTGCGAATCGACTCGGGTACTTGTTAGGACTGGCCCGCGCTACTGACGTCACGGGTTGTCCGGGAGACTGGTGACACCCAATCGCTGAACATTCTGGATTCCCGGTGCACTTCATAAAGCCGAGGTCCACGAAGCTGCCCTTCGCTGCGAACCTGGCGTCACAGTGTGGAGTGCAGCCTACGTTCGACCTGTACTGCTGACGTAGTCGCCAAGCCCAATGAAGGGAACGCAAAACAGGCAGTCACGACCCGTTAGCCTTTTTTTTGGCCACTCCGTGCTGAGTCAAGCACCCGCGCTACTTGGCTCATAAATGTCCTAACCCTCTTCCGTACTGGGGCCGATACAACCCCCCGGGGTTTTTTAAAGATAGCTTCCTGATGGCTCGTTTGACCCACCTGAAACTTGTCCGCTCTGGGGAATTCTTTTCTCATCTTACGGTGCACAATCTTTTTGGATACACTGCCATAGTAACGAGTTGTGACGTCAAAATGGAAACCATGCCAGCTGTTTCTGCGCGCCAACCAGGCCGGCTGATATCGGTCTCGTTTTTGTCCCACTGTAAGACGGCCGGAGTTTGAAAATGTAATAAAAAAAATATTAATCGACTCAAAACTGCAATGTTCTGTAACACTACACATAAATTTGGTACGCTTATGATCACTGCCGGGGCTATTGAGGGTGTAAACTGAGGTCATGAGCCACGACAGGAAAAGACGTTACTTTTAAGCTCTGGCGTTGCGATAAGAAATAAGCAAGGCAACGTAATCTATGTATTCGGGTTGCTTGAGCTGTAAGGAATCGAATAACATAACTTTGGTGCAATGTGTCGTTTATTTCATGAAAAGAGGGTGGAATGCAGCGAAGGTCTGACATTTGCTCCGAATGGTGGAGTGGCGGTGATTCTAGAGGGTTTCATGAGTCTACAGTACCACGACAAGTTTACAGTTAGATTTTATAGTGGATATCGAATCAGAAGACGCTTCAACACATCAGTGAATCAACCCATCAAAAATGTATTTCGGAAGTGCAAACACGACAAGGTTTTGCAGCTTTCCAAGTGAATAACAATAGTTAAAAGCAATATCATGCTCAAATACTATGTTCACAAATTGCACACCAGGCATTTTAACGCCGTTAAAGCCGTTAAAATGCCTGAACCGTTACGCCAACTAAAATACAGCCATTGTCTTAATCCAATGAAGTCACAATTTGGAGGGTTTTTTTTGTTTTTTTTTTTAAAATTTTTTTAAATTAGATAAATTTTTTTTGAAATAAAAAAAACCAATTAGGTTTTTTTGGAGAGTGGTGGGGTTTAATTGGTTTTATTTTTTTTTTTTCAAAAAAAAATTTTCTGAAAATTTTTTAGGCCCCCCTGGAAAAAGACTGACCTAAAAAGAGTGGATCGAACTCTACAGATGAACTCAAAAATGATAGTCGAACATTATGGCATTCGTTTCGCTTCATTGTCATTTATTCTTTGGCGATCATTTGTATTTAAACTTGAAGAAATGTCATTTTCTGCCAGTTTTTGCCCTTTGACCTGATCTGGAAGGTTACTTGTTGACCTGAGACCTTAAAACAAAATGGCAGTCAAGAGATCTTGTCAAACGCAACACGCCAAGTCTTTCTGCGACGCTCTTGGATGCACGGTGTGGAAATGAGCAAGAGGGGTTGCATTCTGCCCCGATACGTACGCATTATGCAGAAACCCCCGCACGAGCGAAAGTTAAGTGGGGATAAATATGTCCACCGTTCATCATTATTGCCTTTGAAACAACGAAACTGCAACAATGGACAGACACACGACATCAGAGACGTTCATTCAAACACGACACTGTGTGTGCGCGCGTCTGATGTAAAATACATTCCACGCACATGCTTGTGGCCGCTCGTGCGTGCCTGTGCCCTTCCCCGCCCCGCTAGTGACCTGAGGGCACGGTGCTGATGTGCGTTCCCTCGCCCTCCGTCCCTTTCTTCCTCCTTAATCCTTTGACTGATCAGGGGGAACGGTGTCGGCGTGCGTGTCCCGTCCCGCCCCGCCCCGTCACTGACCTGAGGGCACGATGTCGGGGCCGACCCGGTCCGGGCCCGGCTCCTTGTCGGCGGCCGGCTCGGCGGGCGCGGCGTCCGGCTTGCGACGGCGGGCGGCGGCGCCGGCGCGGCGCCGCAGCGTGACCAGCACGCAGGCGGCCAGCAGCAGCACGGCCAGCACGGCGCCCGAGAGCACGGCCGCCACCGGGCCGGCCGACGGCGCCACGCTGTACGCTGCCGGAGGCACCGCCGCCGGTCAGGTTTTCAGGTGTGAGGCTGTGAACGTTTTGTTTGGCTTGCCGCGCATGACGCGACGTGTTACACTTGTCTGTTGAACAGGCTCTTGTTCTGAGAAATGGCCTTGGTCCAGCTCGATGCTATGCTCGAAAAAGGCTAAAATAATGGCCAGAGGTGGCGGCAGCCCGCAGGCAAATGCTTCGCCATTAGTGGCTTAACTTCAAGTTCTCTATGAGCATTCCATAAATTTCAGCCGATATTCAGAAGGTTAATTAACTAAAAGCACGAAAACACTGAATGACACGTCGTGGGAAGCAGGAACATAATTACTAACTACTTGACATGTGAGTTATTTGTCTCGATTTATCTGTTCAAGGCGCATCACGGACGGCATGGGAACAAACAATTATGTCTTAATCGGTTGTAAGGCATCGTCTGACACTAAAACAACTACCATTTTTATGTGTCCCGTCATGATTCCTCATATCGCAAGGGACCCTCAGGCCTCAGAGATTGTCAGAAACTAACACTCTCTGACCTTGACAAGCCACGAAGTTGTCACAAGCCAGGCTTATCTTGTCTTTTTGTCTTGTTTTGTTGTCAAAAAAATTGCCAAAACGTGGCGGCAGCTCAAATTCCGCGAACCCAACACGCTCGCATGTTTCGTCCCACAGCTGCTCAGCACGCTATTCCAAGCGTTCCCGAGTGCTTTCGTCTTCCGTCATGGTTTCATGAAAGCCAGACCATTAGGCAAGAGCGACTGGCCAGCGAACCCGTGACGTCTGGCTGCCCAACCCGTGACGGCTGACCTCCGGGCCCGTGACAGCTGACCGCTGACTCTGTGACGGCCGGCCACCCAGCCCGTGACAGCTGACTGCCGGCCGCGACGGCTGACCGCTGACTCTGTGACGGCTGACCACTCAGTCCGTGACGGCTGACTGCCGACTCTGTGACAACTGACCGCCGGGCCAGCCCGTGACGACTGACCGCCGACTTCGTGACGGCTGACCACCCAGTCTGTGACGGCTGACCGCCGGGCCCGTGACGGCTGACCGGCCGGCCGGAGCACGTCTCACGCCAGGTAGCGGACAGGGCGGCCGGATCAATACTAAGTCCGGCCGGCGCCGCTGAAAAGATTCGGCACGTCTGCCGCCGCGGCACGGCCGGCACCCTACCGGCCCGCCCACGGTGCCGACTCAGTCCAGCAAGCCGAACTCCGCATCGTTCGGAGCGGTTGGTGCCCGCAGCATCGCCTGTGTATGCCGCCCAACAGAAGGGGGCCGCGGGTTCTGCTGGAAGCTGGTGTTTACAACGAAAGCTGGGTTGGTACCTGTTCAGAATTATTGTTCGGGAAGCAAAAGCCCGAGTTCAAAAAGTTTAAAGCGACAGTGGTATGTTTAACGCTTATAGGTGGAAAGATGCTGCAGCGCTGTATTTTGCAGAGACAGAATGTTCACATCTGCCTCGTTTGACATCTAGAGCGGATTTAGCGAGCCAAAAGCGCATTTCTTTGTCGCTAAACTTCTAACAAGATTACGTCAAACTCTTACAGTTAAGAGCATTCACGGTGACTAGATGTGCAAATTATTCCCGGGTTTAAGGAATAGCGTAAGAGCTCCCCGGAACTTTCCGAATGGAATGAGATAACAAAGCTGCGCCATTCCTTCGCATTGCTGAAATGCCAGCCCGTATTTCAGGCCCACTGGGCCCTCGACATATTGAACACGCCAAGTAATCCGATTTGCTTTACGCTGGGAGCTCTAAGAAGTGCACGACTGGTATCAATGTGGCTTCACGTCCGCATGTTTTCAGCCGTCGATATTCTCACACCCCACTAAGTTCTCCACAGAAGACTCAGCCGCTTCAGCAGCCAGTTGAAGACCAGGCTGTTTCGTACAAAACCGAAGACAGCTGAATGTTGGAGCTACGCGCATCAGTTCCAAAAGCGCCAACAAAGGAACCTGACAAGCTCTTTTGTCGTCTCAGACACTCTGAGACAGGAGCGAATTCAAATGCAGCTGTGAAAAATCGTTATGCCCCCGCAAAAGGCCGAAAACGTAGCTTGCTATATAATATATATACACTTGTAAGGATAACGCAAATGACAAATCTGATGCTCTTTTGGTGTAAAAAGCATTTCGCCCGTATCAACGAAAGCTGGCGTATAAAGTCCATATCAGCAAAGCATTGGGAGCCGCCCGTCAGGACTGGAACCACAAACCACTGACGTTGGTCACTATTTAAACAAAAAAGTCTTCCAAATTCAGACTCGAAAATGCAGCTTTTAAGCTACTGGTATTACTAATGTTATGTTATAAAAAAAAATGAAAAAAATGATAACGTCGCTAGTCTCGCACCAAAAATGTTCGATGATCTGTGATTAAAAGAATATCAATAACAGATGCTGCAGAAATAGCTGAAGTGATGTATGGGAGCGGCTGAAAGGCCCATGCCGACGCCCCCACAGCTCTGGCTTGACACGAGGCCCGCGCCGTTCATGGAGGCCCTATGTGTGAGGCGGCGCTCCGCGTGGGAGAACATATAGAACCATCGTGCGCCCGCGCGCGGACGATTTCTCAGTTGGACAGTGAGTGGCGGTCTTCGCACGGCGTTATGAGGCTGGCCGAGGTGGGGAAGTTTTCCGCAGGCGAAATTCGCCGACCACCGCGAAAATGATGCCGCGACTGGGATAAGAGCGAGCGAAACTGCTGCGAGCGAGGGTTTTGCGTTTCCTACGCACAACGGCCCTCAGGCGGTCAGTGCGGTGCGAGCCCACCAAAGACTCTGGCGACGTCAATAGACAATTTCGCGGATTCCTCGGCGGGGCCTTCGTCGAGCGTTTGAGGAATTTTCCGCCAGACGCTGAACAAACGAACTCTGACACGGCCGAATGGACTCTGCCGCGCGGTCTGCGCCGGAAGGATTCGGCCGCGGGCCGGCTCTGTTGACGGCTCTCACGCCGCAGATCGGGCGCGGCTGAACTGTTTTCCGCCGCCCCAGCCGCGGCCGAAAACAACCCGCCCACGCCGTTTACGGCGACGGTAAACTTCGGCCGAGACAGAGACAAACTGCCGCCCGGCCGGACTGCCGGCGACTCGGTGACTCGGCCGTCGATGAAGACCTGTGCGCTCACCGACTCTGTCCAGCATCAGCTCCAGCGTGCCGACCTGCAGCGTCGTCACCCGGCCGCGGCCCTTCTCGTTGACGGCGTACACCTGCAGCGTGAAGTTGACGCCGGCGGCCAGGCCCCGCAGGCGGAAGCTGGGCGTCGCCGAGGTCAGATTCCGTGTCAGCTGAAGCAGTAAAAGTCGCCGGAGTCAGGCTACGGGTCAGCTGGAGCGGCACAGGTTGCCGATGTCAGCTGGAGTGGTAACGGTCACCGAGGTCAGCTTCCCGGTCAGTTGAAGCAGTCAAGGTTGTCGAGGTCAGGTTCCGGGTCAGCTGAAGCGGTGCGGGTCGCCGGGGTCAGGTTCAAGGTCATCTGGAGCAGCGCAGGTCGCCAGGGTCGGTTGGGAGCCGTCGAACAGAGGCTGCCGCCCCGGCTCCCGGCGGGCTATTTGCCCGCCAGAGTGAGGCGTCGGTCGGCCGGCCAGGCCCGACAGCCTCGGCGCGGGAAGACAAATATTGGGGAGACGGAAATTAGATTGCCCCGTCCGAGAAGCTTAGAGGACCGGTCCTTACCAGCCAGGTCAGCAGCCATGCCTGGTTCTCAGGGGACGGAAAGACTCGGCGAGTCCCGTCGGGCCCAGTAAGCCATCTAGAGATGCCGTCGGTCTTACGGCTATCAAACCCTTACGGGATGCATCTCGAGGTCATATTGCCAGATTTGGCTAGATTAGACAAACGTTCAAGAAAGTCAGGACTATTGAAGTCAGAGGCGAAATCTCACAATGAAGAAAAAACATCAAAGCCGAGCAGCGGAATGATTTTTAGAATCAATTCACAGCGTTGACTTTTCTTCTTGTAATTCTTTGGTAATTACCACGTGAACTTTCGCATTTTCGTTTGTGGCTATACCTGGAACCTGTTACGGAATCCGCCAGCTGAGTAACACTGATTGGATTTTCCCCGAAGCCCGGTGTCTAGGTGCTCTGGCCATTTGATTGATTTCATAGAACCTTTGTCAGCTGAGTTCTGCGATAACCTTTTCTAGAGGGTCGACAGACGGAGCTAACGATTTGCTTTACTGAAGGACCCACGTGAAACATGCTCGAGGACTGGTGCTCCTAATGTCGCTGGAAGGACTCGAAAAACAAACTTAATTAATGTTGCTTCCTAAAAATTGTTTTCTCTTTCTGAAACAGAGGAGTGCTGAGATAACAAGGAAATGGGCTTAAGGGAGATTTTTGTTCAGAGTAACTAACACATAAGAGAAGGCTTATTGTAATGAAAAAGACGCCGTTCTAGAGGGAAAGTGTGATTTTGCGTTCGTTTCACCTGACATGGCTCATCAGGAAAGGACATACTCGTGACAAACGGACAGTCTCAAACAGATCGCTGGAAGGAATCGATCTTGCGTAATTATGAAATACTCAGTGCAGAAGGAAGGTATTTGGTTGTTTGCTGAATTAGCGGCAAATGTTTTATGATCGGAGCACGCAAATTATGACTGGAGAAAAAGCCTTGCGTGTATAACGATAATCATAAAATCCCTGCCCTTACAAGGCAACATTCCGTAAAAAAGAAGTCGTTAATAACGATCGAAGAAAGATCTCATCACACCGTTTTCGAGATACCGGCGTCAAGATGAAAATATGATATACTAAGTAAGGACACGCCGATGAAAGAAGCTAAGACATCACGAATTCTCAAAACGTGCTTACATTATAGCTTGAAAACTAACACTTGATAACCCAGTTTGTCCCAGCGCTGCACACAGACGAACGCTCTGACCTGTTTTTCCCGGTCCTGCCCCACGGCGAGACATTTTCACCTGTTTGTCCTGGTTATATCGCACGGTGAGACATTCTCACCTGTTTGTCCTGGTTCTGCCACACGGTGAGACATTCTCACCTGTTTGTCCTGGTTATATCGCACGGTGAGACATTCTCACCTGTTTGTCCTGGTTCTGCCACACGGTGAGACATTCTCACCTGTTTGTCCTGGTTATATCGCACGGTGAGACATTCTCACCTGTTTGTCCTGGTTCTGCCACACGGTGAGCACGAAACTCTGCGGGAGGCCGCCGTTGGAGCCCTCCTCGCAGGTGACCTCGAACGACGTCACCGTCTGGTTGTGGATGCGACACTCGGTGAGCTGTCCCGGCACACCTGGTCGGGTGAGACCACACCGGTCAGCTGAAGCAGCCTCTCTCGCCGGGACAGGCGGCGGACAGGACGGTCAGCGGCGTCAGCTGACCGGCGACGAACTGCCGGGGGGGGGGGCACTGAGCTGGCTGTGGGCTCATCAAACGACGCTCCGAGGGCGGACTATTCGTCAGGAGGGATCGCTTGCGGCCTGTTATTGAGACGGAGCGAGGGGGGGCTGGTCCCTGTCCGCAGTTACTGAGCCCCTGCAGACGGCGATGAAGGCGTCCTGAAGGTGTCGCAAAAACATTTATTACCTTTTCACGACTGCGTATACTTCCAGCCCCTTGCGTACGAAAAGTGCGGAAACCTTTCTGTTAAATCACATGCGTCTGACTTTCGTGGGCTTTTAGTTTCCTGTGAACTTGGCGCTCTTGCTTGTGGGAGGCCTATGATATCCAGGAGGTACGTAATTTGCGGAGCCCCGATTTTGGAGGAGCCCTCTCTGTTGCTCTGGAATGCGATTGTTTTCTGAACTTCTACGTTGTGTGTAGAGGCGACGAAAAATAACGTTTCTTATTCGTTACGAAAAATAATGTTTCTCATTCGTTTCCATCTCTCACCCGCACCTCAAAATGACATCAACAAGTGCGGCGATGAGCTTAGAGCTACCATCTGCGTTGTCAAAGAACAAATACATCCAGTTAAAGGAACAAGCTTTCGGAACGAAGCAACGTCAGGGGTGGCCAGTCTGAATTTTCCGGCCCGCGCCGACGTCACCAGACGTCCGGGCAGCCAGACTGCTGACGTCGGCTGACGGCCAGGCAGCGGACGTCCGAGCTCCCGGCTCTCCAGCAGAGCCCGGCTGCTGCGGTAGGAAAGCAGGGCTGTTTCGCAAGTCGAGTCAGCCGCTGCCGTCTCAGAGGGGTGGCAGGCAGGGCGCCGGGCCGTGACCACGTCCAGCGATCCAGACCGCAGCGCACGTACCGTCCACTCACCACAAGCTGCTGCCAATATTTCAACATCCATTACCTTTCAAGGCGACTTTGACAAGATTTAAGTTACGTGTGTCCCGGCTTCATAAAATGAAGCTATGCTGGGGCCATAACATTTTATCCCCACATTTATAGTCTCTGGCGCGCCACATTTTGAGCTGCCCGCCGTGTATGACGTGCGAAGGCCATTTTCGTTCTCTGAATTGCATCGCTGCTCGGTCCGGAGCAGGCGCTGGCCAGCAGTTCGATGGTTCAGAACCGGAACCATGGAGCGGGTCACTCTCTCGCCTCTCACTTCCCCTCCTCCCAGTCTGCTCCCGGCAGCTCGACCCGTCGCAGCAGAGAGCAGCAAGCTGCTGCTGATCAGCAAGAGGAACAGAGGCTCCAGTTGTCAGCAGGGGTGAAGTGTCTCCCATCCATTGCTAAAAGACTTCTTCTAGTGTGAAATGATCATCAGAAAACTTGAATAAATTCATTACCACCTCCATCATAGCTAAACTTCTTTTCGTCTTGGTTCGTCTGCCACCGAGAGCTTCCAAAACGCTTCATCGGGGCCAAATGTAATTAAGGTGTACAAAACGTACACCAAAATCTCTCGTTATTACGGGCGGGGGGGGGGGGACGGGCATCCAGAAGCTGACGACCACAGACAAAAAGGAGTTACACCCGCCTTTTGTTTACAACCATCGAGGCCGAATGTTCAACACCCACAGTCCACTGTCAAATGCTGACCAAGCTCATCACGAGAGGTGGCCACAGCCCCACATGAACACCACGATTCATCCAGTTCCAGACCCGATCACCACAAACCCCAGTCCTTTCCCACCACCCGGGCGACAGTATTCGCCAGTCGGCAACCTGCGTCCTGCTGGGCAGCTGACTCACTAGCGGGAAGCATCTGGAAGACGCAGGGCCGCCGCTGCAGTCCCACCATGTTGCTGGCGCTGCACGTGATGACGGCGTACTCGGCCGAGCCCAGCGTGTAGTCCAGCACGCTGCTCCGACCGGAGCTGGTGTACCTGCGGCGCCGGACGTCGGCTCACTGGGCCGTACACGGCTGTACCGAACTGTACACTGGTCTGTACATCGCTGTACCGGCCCGTACACGGAAGCCTCACTGATCTGTATATCCACCCTTTCGCGGCTTACACTGTTTGTAAACAGCCGTACCGGCCTAAACACGGCTTACTCTGGACTGCACATGGCGTGCATTGGTCACTAAAGACCTGTGCACGGCCTCATTGATTCTACGCAGCTTGCGCCAGACCCTGCCGGCCTGGACACACAGCTGGTCTGCACTCAGCTTACATCTGTCTGCCTGCCCGCATATGAGGTACAGCGTGGCCTGCTGCTGCGGATCACAACTAGCCTAAGTGGTCGGCAGGAGGGGGAAGCGGGTCGTTTGGCCAGCTGGAGAGGCACAGTTACCATAGATTGTCGCCACAGCAAACCAACCACAGTTACCACAGATCGTCTTCAAGGCAGACCAGCCACAGCTGCCAAGGATTGTCCTGGCACTGGGCCCATCGCGGCCACCGCCCGCGACAGCTGGCGGCTCCGGCCGACCTCCGGGCGCGACGGCTCACCTGTTGACGTCGATGACCTCCCGTTCCGAGGTGGACCGGTTGATGGCCCACTTGAAGCGCACCTTGGTCGGCTCCGCGCTCACCCGGCAGGTGATCTCCACCGGCCGGCCCGGCAGGAAGTACAGCACGCGGCTCGGCTGCACGCAGCGCGGCGCGTCTGAAACGGCCGCGCCGCTGACGTCAGCCGGTGACGTCACTCGGCGACGTCACTCGGCGATGCCAGTGTGGCAGTCGTTTTGACTTTATTTGACGGCACCGTTTGGTACGGCGTCACAGTCGAAGGTCCGCGTATGGGTCTCTGGGGATCTGCGACTAAAGAGGAGCGCCAGCTGCGTCGGAGGGGGGGGGGGACCGCTTAACAGATCGCGTTCATATTCGTGTCTCTGACGGCCACCTGTCCCCTTATGAAAGAATCGCCGTGGAAATTGTCCGGCGCTTGCAAAATCACATTGCGGCAATGATCACTGGCAACATGGGTGTCATTTTGCAAACTTTTGTTTGGGTCCGGACGTTTACGCTGTTCTGGGATAAGATCAAAGGTGTCGACTTTCTCGCGGCCCCAGACGTCCCAGCAGGAGGAGTGTTTCCTGCACTGGCATCACGCCGGCTTTCCCTGGGCCGTAAATTGAACGCAAGATTGAGCCAGCAGTTATCTGCATACGCCAAAGTCAACAGCCAAACTGCATTATAAAACGGAAAAGTTTGATGGAAAGAAGAATGCAAAGAATACACTCGGGCACGATATTGCGTTTTCCCATATTTGGTAGATTGACCTTCGGGGTATTCAAAAATTGCGGGTCGGCTGAGGAAACGCTCATACGTTGCTGCTGTGTGGATGAGGGAGAGAGGATGCGAGTGGGCGAGCAAGCAAAGGAGGGGGAGGAAAAGAGGGGGCAAAGAAAAATGCTGGAAAATATAAACCCTGCGATAGTATGCTGTACTGCAGGACAGTTCAGTCTGTTTCATCTGTAAACAGCCATCCCAGGACTGTCGGATTTGCGGCGTTCAGCACCAGTTCAGCCATAGCATAACAAATGCGTCTGTTCAGCGTTCTGGTACACGAATCACGGCTGGCTAATTTCCGGAAGGCTTCGTAAACATCATATCAATTATCCTACGCGGAGCCTGTGGTGCAAAACAACGTCACCCCTGATTTTTACCACCTTTGTTAAAATATAGGGTGGCCTAAATTCTTGCAGTCATATGCAAATTGAAAAGAAGATGGTGTTGAAACCTGGATCTACAGTTTCTAAGCCCTGTGTCACTGATAGCTTAAAAAATTGAACTGATTTAGAGTAGCAGCTGTTTCTTTTGCGGGCCGATAACAAACGTCACCTTTACTTCACGTTTGCAGAATACCTGTGTTACAGGGTGTTGATTTGTGTTCTTCTGCAGCAGTCATGCTCCCGCCCCGAATGTGGGTTTTGCCCCCAAGCTGATTTCGCCCCCCCCCCAATATTTTCTGCCGATTTTAACAAAGGAAATATGCAATAACAACGAAAAGAGCGGCCACAATGGATAAGAGATATGCAGAAAGCATAAGAAACACAAAGTGATCTGAAACTTTCAGACAAAATAGTGACAGATTTTGTGGTCAAATGGGCAGACTGTTCAGGGGTGTCATTTTCTACCGGTCTGATATTGCTAGAGGCCTACCAGTATCGATTTCAGCCCTATCAATGTTTCTCCAGGCTTTATAAATGTTTCTTTTTCGTTAGGAAACAAATCTTCAGTCACCTTTGCATGCAAAGAAAAAACATTCGGAATCAAAATAGAACCAAGAGTCATGAATGTCATACAAAAGAGTGATAGTAAAAACACATACATATCGTGTATATCTATATCTATCCTTCATTCTACGTATCTATCAATATATATATATATATATATATATATATATATATCACTTTTGTTTCATAAATGATACAAATAAAATTGCCGTTAGTTAAAATAAAGTGGGTTAAATCCGTTGAGAAACCAATATTTGATGAGTTTAGTTTGTCGGGCCATCGGCTTGGCCCTCCAGTCATTTACACAAACCAACATCCATGCGTGTCAAATCCCATCGACGGCAGTTTTTGGTCTGTTGAGTTTGTCATTGATTCTGGACGGTTTTCAGAAACAGTGTTGGAAAAGCGGTCATTTCTGGAGCAACAAATCTGTCTATAGATGGTCGATGAAGATGGGTCAATCTGCAACAAAATCGAAAAGATGTACACTGCATGTGTTCAGAAATGAATACAAGCCTGATAATTTGTTATTGTGCACGCAGTTCTTAGAATTCCCCAACGTTCCATGTTCGCACCAAAATCTCGAACATGCTAAAACGCACCTGACCACAACAGAAAAAATAGAATGGGTTGCAACTTACAAGAATGTTAGCAAATTTGCGACTCCATCCAGGCCCATCCACAAATCAGGTTCAGCCATATTCGCCCCAAAGGCATTCTCAACCTATTACTTCTGTACGTTAAGCATTGTAAGAAAGCCTCTGTTTTTGCGGATAATAAGTTTTGGTTGCGTAAGAAACTGAACCCCAGCAATCAACTACTGATGATAAACACCTAGTTTCCGGATATTTTTCGTGGTTAGCTGAGTTCGAAAAATTTCGTAGTCGATAAACAGTTAGATCTCCGGCGAGTAAATTTAGAGGCATTCTGTTCGGAAATAACTCTTATTTTTGAAGTGGGCAGGGTCGATTCTTTTGGACACGCAGCCGCCAAGATGGATGCATTGGGATGCAAGAAACTCGTCCTCATAACATAAATTTTACCGACCTACAAGGGCGACATGATGATATGGTCTGTACCACTTGATTTTGATATAGAAAAACTGTTTTAATTTTCAAAACCAAACAAACTGCAATTTTTTGGCGAAAAGATGGAAAACACTGGATCTACACGAACCACACGATTCCTTCATTTTATCTCTGGGGCCTCAGAGAAGCGAGAGGCTGCACACAGGCCTCTATGCGATACTGATGGGCGAATGACAGGAGCCGGGTCGCCGATGTGAAGACAATCCTCTTTCGAAACAGAGAAACATATCCCAAATACGTCAAAACACGTTTTCCCCGGGGCAAATGTGCGGCATTTCCCACGGCGTGGCGCCTCCCTGGCGGAAGCGCACACAGTCGCGGGATGCAAACACCCGAGAACGCACCAGATACGACCGAACGTCGCCAGCCAGGCCGTGGTGGCAGCCCCGCCGGCTGGAACTGTCCCCGCTGGTAATGGAGCATCCGGACCTGAGATCGGCCGCCGGCGGCGTATCGTCGGCTCCAGCCGCGACCCGGCGCGCCGTCGGCACGGCCTGAGCTTATCTAAACACTGCCGGTGTCCGCTCTGTCTGAGGCTGTTGCCGAAACGCAGAGCGCTCAGCACCAGATGAGTAACCAGGCTGAGACGACTGATTTACAGCGAAAAATACCGCATGATAAAAATACCGCTCGACAACATGTTAGAAAAGCGTCGGTGGATTTTCCAAACCTTTTTTTTGCTTGGCCTCCTTGTAATGGCAAATGCGAGGCATATAAGAAGCTTTCTCGTTTCCGTGGTTTGCAACCCAGCCGACAAATGCGGGCCGCAGATGTGCTTGTAACCCCATTTCGTGTGCCGCGCAGTGCCGCGCGCCGGCACATGCGCCGTGATCCTGACGCTCCCGGCCGGGCAGGCGCGGTCGGCCGCACTCACAGAGCACCCGCAGGCGGACGGGGTCGCTGCGCGTGCGGCCCTCGGCGCTGGCCGCCTGGCAGGCGTACTCGCCGGACTGCGCCATCGACACGTTGGGCAGCACCAGGCTGCGCTCCGTGATCAGCACGCCGTCCAGCCGGGGCGGCTCCAGGCGCTGGCCCTGGGGAGCGGAGGTGCGTCAGGACGGTCTCCGCCGCGGCCGGACCGCCGCAGACCGCCGCCACCGGCCGGCAGGCACTGCTGCGCTGTCTGCTGTCTCCGGCTGTCCGCTTATAAAGGTTTCAGATGTTTCCACACTCGCGTGTCGAAGACGTTCTGTTACCCTGTAGGAGTTGCAGTTATCAAGAACAGTTTTCGTAATAAGTGTCGCTTGAAAACGCCGCGATATCATGACAAAAACACGTCCAGTAAATGTGCGTACCCAGCCAGTTAAGGCAACAACACCTAAAGGGCCGTGGCAGTTGTTTAGCATCTTAACAAACACGTTTATTAAGACAAAACGAAAAACAGCCGACTTTCACAATCAACAGTGAGCACTCCTCTGAATTAATGGTCAATGGGCACATACTACTGAATTAAGCAGTCGATAAAGGAGCATAATAAGACCACTCTGACTGAAGGGGAAAAGCGTGGTCTGCAGCTCGCCAACTCCCATTGCGCCGACCGTCCCGTGCCTCTACCGCGCTCAGCTGACCAGTTGTCGACCCGCCCATACCCCGTCCTTCCATCGCCCGGAGGAGAGCCTGGAGGGGGGATTCCGTTCGCAGCTCGCTCCCCCCGCAGGCCAGAACAGCACAGAACGGAACGGACCAGAACAGAACAGAACAGTACAGGCCGAGGAACGGCCGGCCGCCGGCGACCGCGCTTCTGTGAGGATGTTTGCCGAGCGCTGTGCTGACAAGCCGTCTCGCGTTGTTAATACGACGCGCAAACAAGCAGGGGCCGAACGGCTCATTACGATGTACCCCGGAACATCGAGGCCTGGCGCCCCGGAAAGGTGGTGGGCAGCGATCCAAGCCAGAGCGTTTGAACCAGACCTGCTCCCGGCAAATGCTGCAGAATCGTAGCGCCGCGGTAGGTTGTTCCAGGGACGCGGCGAAGCTCCTGCAGCGACACAAAGTGAGCGGCGAGTGCAAAGTTCATCGCCGTGCGGCATGTTTGCCTTTGCTCATGAGTGACACCCAGCTCGATGGAAGCAAACATCGGCCATTCAACCATGAACCAGGTCAGGAGCGCTCGTAAACATGGCATAGTAACATGGACTCTTTGATTGCGTTTGCCTCGCTATGCCTCCGACCATGAGCGCGCAGAAAAGTGCATTACACGCCTCCATTTCAAACGGCTGACACTGCGTTCCTCGTCCTCATCTGATCCCAGCGACATCGCTAACCTATCACCAGCGCCGGAGCGCGCCCAGGAAGAAGCCGTATCGCAAGTCAGGCGGCGACGCTGCAGAGGCCCTCGCTGCGGCCGGCGTAACTCATCGCGGCGCGGCGGCGGCGGGCGGCGGCGCGGCGTGGTGTGACGCGCGCGCCGTAACGAGCCCGGCGGCGTCTGCGCGTGACAGGTGCGCTGCCACATCGCTGGAAGAGGGGGCTGCCACATCGGCGGTGATGGATGCGGTGTTGATTCGGGGGGGGGACACTCGGGGAGGGTCTGCTTAGCGCAGGCATGGGGGAAAGGGCAGCGCAGAAAGGAAGGTCATTATTTCGGAACGGGAAAACGTCGCAACTATTTTCCACAGCAGGCGTCATACGATTGAAACGACTGCTTCAGGATTTCAGCGGCACAGCCGAACAGTCCATTTACATTTCGGTTGTTTTTGTTCTGAAGGAGGCCGATGGAGCATAACACCAACAACGGGAGGCGCCTCTGGTGATCATCAGTCTTCCTTTTGGAAAACGACGTCTCGCAGTGAAAAACATGGACTCGAAGAAAGGAGGGAAATCGGGTAAACTCGATGAACGAAAGATACCGGCTGATCATGGGCCCTAAAGATGGAAGACGGGAAGGCATCACAGTTCGTGATAAAAAGGCAGATCTAATCCTTCTAAAAACATTCCAGTGTCGATTACACCGGACACTCTTTCAGTAACTGAGTGCAAACTCATCTCTTATTATCAAATTTCCGGCAGTTATGTCTACGAACGCTAGGAAGGTTTTTCTCCTTAGACAGAAATAAGTACTTAATTACGTTGCATGTGTGGTCATGTGAAGTCAGAGATATCCGTGTTGTAGTGCCATCAGCACCAGGCTGCAGTCTCTGCCATTTCAGAGGTCAGAGCCAATCAGAAGCCGACCGCAGATACCACGAGACTCATCAAGCGTTTTTATGAACTCAGCTCCCACCGGACTGAATCCTTCATTTACGACATTCAAGACTGACCTGGTGGAACCACTGCACTTCGTCTGCCGGCGGGTGGGCGTCGATGATGCATTCGAAGTAGACGTCGTTGCCCTCCTTGATTCGGCTGGGATCCAGGTTGCGACCAAACTGCAGCGTCACAACAGGTTTATCTGCAATACGACACGGATTACTTAAACCGCTTTCCCTTATGCGTTTCGCAGTATGTTCCTGATAGCTTTGATCAAGCAACATCTAGGTGAGGGGAAGAATAAGATAAACTATATGCACTTCTGAAAGGCAATTTGGGTCAAAACCGCCCCATTTTTAGCACCAGCTGGCACCGAAAAATATGTATGCCCAATCATTCTTAAACACAAAAGTAACTGAGTTATTTTTGGTATGTTTTACTCCATTCTTCTGTTCTATGCTTCCCTTTTCTGTACTATTTTATGATATACTCTATTGTTCGGGCAAAGATACTACGTTCTGCGCACTACAAAGATACGAATATATAAATATATATAAATATATTATGTATATATTTGATTTACCCTGTCTTTGAAGAATGATGTATATATATATATATATATCATTCTTCATCATATTCATCATCATATTCATATATCGTTCTTCAAAGACAGGGTAAATTAAACATTAATGGTCTGTTGAATGCAACACACCGGTGCTCTCTTCCAGAGAGCTGGACGAGTGGAAACAATGCCAAATCTGTGTGTAGCGACATATACGAAAACAGAGCGCATCGGTCGTCGCCAGGCAGCTGAACTGCGTAATCTGAGCAAAGGTGCCGCTTCGCGTTGGCAAATGGGCGTAAGTGTGATCTGGCGTGGCTCCACTGGTGGTGGTGTATGGGTGCCTCCAGTAACAGTTTCTTTTGTTCTCGCTTTTTTGTCACGTACAAGGAACAGGAAATGCGGTAGAGAATGGTTTAAGAAGTCGTACGGAAAACTCGCAAAAAACAGTAAAGTGGTCAGACGCCGTAGCAGCACCGCCGAGGAAAGGTCAGATCGTCAGGAACCAAAGTTAGGACGAGTTCGCCGCCGCCAGCCGCCGGACAAATCCTCCCGCCCGCCGAAGCTGATGGCCGTCCTGGGGGGGGGGGGGGCTCGTGGAGCCGAGGGTCCGGGATAGGTGTTTCCAGATAATAGCGCAACCAACAGATAGTATTTACTTAGAGGGAAACATTTTTTGACGCCGTAAAGCTGATACATGAAACATGCGGGTGGCCACGAGGAATGTTGAAATGACGCCTTTGGCAGGTCCGGGAAAAACCAAAAAGGCGATTGTTGTCTACAGAAGCATTAATGATGCATTCCGAAAACCAAACCAAATTTCTAATCTCCTGTGTTTATCTATCTAATCTAATCTCTAAAATCCTGTGTTTTCTTGGATCCGCCCTTGTCAACGCACGAAGTATCTGGCCTTATGCCTACTGCATAAACGTCGTAATTGGGCTGAAATGTGAAAGTAAAGCATTTTTACTGTCGATGTAATTAACAGCTTCCCAAACTTGTTCACTTAAATCCGGTCTTGAGCAACCTGTATGTCTCCTCTACACAGCATGTGTTTTGTATCAATGTCATGGCTCGCCAAAACGCTCACTTACCTAGCCATAGTGTGTCTCAGCTCATTAGCACATGGCGCTGTAATTTCGCTACCACGGCTCCTGCATCCGCCCTAGAGAAGGCCCAGAATTTTAAATATTATCCAGATGGCCAATTAGTATAACTTCCTTCGGGTTCTGTACCGCAGCTGTTCGTCGACATGTCAATTACCGGGGTGTTTCACTGCCACGTTCCAGCTGCTGGCAAGATCCCTGTACTCCCCTCCCGCCCAACTCGAGAAACGACGAGCCGATGTCAGCCATTCCGACAGCAATCCATTGTCCATCAACCAGCAGTTCCAGACAAGGTAGCGATGTCGTTCTTAAGGTTATTGATAACGTTACGAGTACAGGGCTTTTGTCCTTCGGAATCTCAAGGGGAAACGTATAGCGGAAGAACATTGAAGTGTCACGGTACCAGCAGCGAGTAGACTGCGTGTCACGAAGCAAAGCCATTGCAAGCCGTGACTCATGGGGGCCTTTCGCTTGCATCACGCTGACACGTAGTCCAGAACGTGCAGATTTCTTTCCCCAAATGCCCGATAAAAGTATGAGTAATCTCGTCATAAGGCCAGCGCTCCTTTATCAGCATTAAAAGCCCACCGCTGACCTTGGCTCCGGCCGCGCGCGCCCTGCTGATGTGGTGCCGTCAGAGCTTTCCGCACCGTCTCACTGCTGGGAGCTCGCGGTATTTCAATCAGCTGATGGATTTGTCGGCGCCCGCAAAACAACGGCCCGCGTGTTAACGCAAAAGTGCGGTCTGTCGAACTTCTAATGAGCTCCACGTCCCTGACAAAGCTGCACATTATACACCCATGCAGTTCTGTGGGGCCAATGGTCGCGACAAAATGAAATACGTCATGTTATCGTACTAACAGCCATGCATCCAGATTGATTACCCGATCGATACGCTAATTCGCCAGACAGTGTCGCAACAAATTACAGCGGCTCAATACAAAAGCTCCGCGACAAACGTAATTCCATTGCTGCACTAACGCCTCAAGCCAGCCTGCCCTTCTCGTCCCGCACGTAAGACGTTCTTCACGTCTGCGTGCCGCATGGCTGAATCACTGTCACATCGAGTCGAAGCAGTTTTGCTGACAAATTCAAGCCCGATGCAATGGCCCTTGTGATTCGCTGGACGGGATGATGCATGTGGCACTGATTACATTCCCGTGCAGAACAGTTCGGCTGCGTCCCAGTGGGGCCATCAGTGACGTGAGTGACGTCGGCTGGGCTAGACTCGGACGCAGAGGCAACACGTCTGACGGCTGTGATCGCCCTGCCCGGAGCTGTGGAACGTGACGCCCCTGAAGACGGCCGCGGTTCGGCGGCGGCGCGCCAGGGCGGCCAGAGATGAAACTTCTCGGCCCGACCGGGTAGGCATGGCCGATGCTGGTGCGGCCGTCGCAAAACAGGCTGGGGGATACGGCTTCTGTTCGGGGCCATTCGCGGGACCGTGACGCACACTTCAGGGCCATGCTGTGAGGTTCTATAGCCGGCAACATCACGGCTCGGTCTGATTACCGCAGCTTTTACGCCGCCTTCACAGAACTCTCAAAATGACACGGGTGAGAGCTGCTATGTCCTCGTCCACCTGGTCACTAGTGCCAGACGTCTCGTGCAGCAGTGAATCGCCAGGGGACTCCAGGCACACTGATGCCCCTCTCCGGGTCGAACATACAAGGTCGCATCACACGGTACAGTAGCGGCCAATACGGAATTCGCTGCGGCCCCGGTACCCGCCAGGTGATAGCCAGTCACGTGGCAGGGTCAGGCTGGTCAGCGGGCGGTCGTTAGTGCCTGCGGCGGCGGGCGGAACGCCAGCTGGTCACCGGTCGGCGGGCAGGCAATGCCGCTCACAACAAGAGCGTATCCGCGACGCATGCCGCTGGCGTCACCATGCGGCCCATCACCACCGTGAGCTGATTATCAGCTGCTGCAGCCACAGCCGTGACTCGGGTGCCCCTGATCCCGGGCCGCGGGGAGGTGGGCGGGAGACGTGGCGGCCCGCGGCAGCGCCCGTCTGCTAACACATCAATACTCTACTCGGCGTCTGAGGGACAATTGATCCGTGGCCAGTTAGCAGCAGCTGCCTGCCGGCTGTCTCGGCCACCTCAGCTCTGGGCGGCCTCGTGTTCCGCGACAGACAGGGTCAAAGGTGACGTTCCGGTTCCAGCTTCCAGCAGGCCCGGCCTTGTCCGTGCCACGAAATGCCTTTATCGTAGAAATTTAGCCCACACAGTCCCGATGTTGATTTAAATTTGATAATCAAATGTCAGCAGAGGTTCGTTGACACATGTTGTAGGCACCGAACTGCAGATTCAACAGATATGCCTTACGGAGCAATAGACATTAAAAATACGCACGAATGCAAGGTTGCATATAAATGGTCATTTTTGATCTTAGGCATATCAGCAGTTTCTTTTTTGGTTCTCTTAATATGTATTTTTTTTCCAACAAAAGTGAACTGGAAAATGTTCTGGATGTGAGTACGTCTATACAGCGTACATGACCGCATTATTGTTTGTTGAAATTATAAACAAATTATAAACAAACGGCTGAATGAACGATTTATGAAGAAATGACAGCTACCGGTTCGCTGCAGATATGTGTCAGTAATTCAGATTCTTTCGCTAAAAGTCTCCTCATATCGGACAAAGACGCGGCAGAGGTCTGTTACTTATCAGGCCAGATCCGAATGCTAATGGCTGCTAGCGAGCCAGCACTGTTCGCAGCCAACACTGACGCCATTGTTCAGCACCACGTCCACGCCTGCCAGACTGGGCATGTCATGCAAGGGCCACAGATAGTGTTACAGCGGCGAGGGCCTTCCATAAATTACGTAATGGACTGGGGAGGGGAGGGTCTACGTCCTACAAAAAGAAAACAAAAAACAATATTACTGAGGGAGGGACTCAGAAAGTCCGGAAGACGCGGTATATTATCTGTGGCGGAGCCTCGACCGATACTGAGAGCCGCATAAAGCCGTCGAAGCTGTGCCGTTTTCCGTTTTTGTTCCAGGCCATGTGCAGCTTATTTTCTAGCATCCTGTCACTCGAGTTCTGATCCCCGCTGTTCAAACCTTGACGCTAGGATAGTACAACATCTGGCTTTAAAAGCTCGGAAACTAATCCCTGCCTGCGCGCACTCCTGAGCTGCTAACGGGCGGTGGTCAGCCTGATCTCCAGCAGTGATAACGGCCCTGTACAGCTGTGGGAGCGGCCCTGTACGGCTGGGGGGGAGGGGTCGGGGACGGTCACCGCCTCGCTGCGGCCGCGGCGCTGCGGCGTCGGCTTCTTTTTCACGGCCATTTGGCGACGGTGCGGCCGGCGCGTGGCGGCCGGTCGTCTGGGCCGCCGTAAATACCGCCGGTGACAGGGAGACGCCACGCGACCGGCCGGCGGCGGCCGCCGCGCCCGCCGGCAGCTGGCCGCGGCGCCGACGGCTCCCCCGAGGGACGGCCGGTGGCCTCTGGCAGCCGGCGGCCGTCCCGGGGCCATCGGTCACCGCCGGCCGCCGCAGAGCGCGCCGATAACGGCGAGAGACGCGCCGTTCCGGTGGCCGGTGAAGGGGGCATTATCAGACGGCGGCTGAGGGTCCTCTCCCGCGGCGACCTCAGGGACCTCACCCCCGGCCGGCGGCCGGCCAATGACGCCGAGTGCGTGTGACTAGCGAAGCAATTTCCTCGGTTAGTGAGCCAAACACACTCCCGGCAGCCAGGAATTCGCTGCCACTAAATTGTAAAATTACGCGGGTTGAGTATGTTGGAAAATGACAACGCATTCCATAGCGGAAACTGAACACGAGAGAGATGTTTGCTAGAAAATCGTTTTGTATTGAACAGTATGAGGCGTTTGAAATCATTCCTTCGGCAACTGGTTGTGTTGCCGACCATGTTACATGGGTGATTCTAATCTGACCATATTGATTAAGACTGCATCATATTCAAGCAATATAGCGATGACACCTGGTTGTAAACACATCACCGATCGATTAATATATATATATATATATATATATATATATATATATATTAATATATATATATATTAATATTAATATATATAATATTAATATTATATATATATATATATAATATTAATAAAATTAATATTAATATATATATATATATATAATATATATATATATATATATATATATATATATATATATATATATATATATGTATGTAGGTAAAAACACACACATGCAAATTTCCCCATAAATGCTAGTTTTTGATCTTACGTATTCCACTATTTTTCTGTTTTTTTTTATATCCATATTTCTTTGCAATACAAGTGATTTGGAAAAGGTTATGGTTATGGACACACTTGCAAGCTTATAGATTTGTGTCAGCAATTCTGATCTTTTCGCCAGAACTTTCCTCGTATCAGACAAAACGTGGCGGAGTAAAGTAAGCAATAATACCAATATTTTCATTGTCATAACAGCAGAAGTAAAGCGTTACAAAATTAGACAAAGCAATCAAAATTAACTGGAAAGTTCGACTAGCTGCCAGTTATCTCGTACCTCCGATAACAATATCACTAAGTAAACTGCAGGAGTTAGGAGAATGGAACGCGGGCAGCTAGGAGTGCCGACTTCAGCAGCCCGCCCCGCGGCGGTCCCAGTGAATATCAACTGCAGTCCCACAACCTCTGACCGCCGAAGTCACGTGACGCAGCGGCTGCGACCGCCAGACAACAGTATCCCCATCCCCATTCCGCCAGCACGAACGGCCGACAGCGTCCGCGTTCGCGGCGCGCCATGTGGCGGTTTCGGTGTAACCGTCAGACTGCCACCGCCTCTTCATGCATCACCTCATGCGGGACCAGCGGCGTGAATAAATTCCCATGAGGGGTCAAAAGGCACAAAGGTATTAGCGTAGTGAGCAAATGGTCCACACAATCCGAATTAAAGGCGGAATGCGGTTAAATCGGTGCAAAGCGGGTCAACCGACGCAGCCAACCTCTGACACTGCCACTGATGCCAGCCTGTCCGGCATTCGCCCATGTCAGGCCTGAGCCTCGAGCACGGTCACAGCCTGCGGTCGTCACGACAAACGGATGGAAATCACGCGAGCGATTCCCTGATTTATACCCACGCAGTGAACAAAAGCCTGTCCATTGCTTTCTCGAACTCGAAACGGAGGACCTCTACGCCGTCACCAAAATCATTTCGGGGTCGGCCGACAGAACGGCACTTGTATGAAATTCCCTCGGCGCAGTGGCAATAAAAACTTTAAACGGGCTGCACGTGTAAATGAGATCGTGCTGCGACGAGCACCGAGACTTGTAGTTCTGTGATACCGATGGTGTGGTCTTTATAAATAAGTGAACTGTCCTAGCCGACCCGGCACCGGCAAGCACAGCAGCGTCGCGTTCCGAGGGCCCATTGACCTTGGCGGCTGCCGGCCCGCTTTACTAAGAGTGCGCACGCACTTATCAACACGGCCTGTTAGTAGTAAACTTGTGCGGGAAAGGGGGCCAGAACGAGTACTGCTGCCTTAAAAAGGTGGACTCGTGTGACTGCTTTCGACGCAGCACGCTAACTCATGACGGTCAGAACCTCCCTTCAGGAGGATTCGCCACCCGTGATCAAACTTTTAATTGTCGTCGATGGCTTATGGATAACGGGACTTAATTAGTCGCCCGAGCTCGAGCGCCAGTAAGCTCTCCTCGGCAGAGCTGATCAAGATCACCTCCCGCGGCCCTCCTGGGCGCGCTTTCCTCTGCGGGCCTCCCACCGGTGGCGTCTTGGCCGCCGGAAGGCTCGTTAATTTTCGTTCCCGGCCAACTTGGTCCGGCGTGTGACACTGCCGGCGTCGAGGCGGCGGGCCTGGCGGTCGGAGTGAGATCTCCTTCCCTCCCTCGGAGTGACAGAGCGATTTTCGTGGCGGCCACAACCGACTCAGTTCCCCTCCCTGTCTTTCCGAACGGGGATGTGAGAGAGCCACGGGATGGAACTCAGAAGAGACGTAACCGAACTAGAGCAAAATCGGAATCGGGCACAACTTCACTGCAATTGGTTTTCGTTTAAATGATCTTGATTTTCTGAAGTCAATTTTCATGCTTTTTCTGCACCAGAGCCAATCAAAGCTGCGATATCGTGCCGAAATTTGACGACTTTTCCTATTTGCCCTTTTCATACATAACAACAGCATTTAACCTTCGACAATACAGGGCCTTCTGCATAACGCAAACGCATAGGACAGGGGTACAACCGCCCGGCTATTTCCACACCGTCCGTCCTAGAGCGTCGCCGAAGGAAAAAAAACAGCGTGTTGCGCGTGACGAGATCTCGCGACTGGAATCTTTTCTTAAGGTCTCAGGTCAACGGATGACCTTCCTTCTTGATGACCACTTTCTGCCGACCTTTCAGATCGGCAGAAAGTGGTACTTGTTTGGGTTGAAGCGCAAATAAACGCTAAAAAATAAATGATGAGGAAACGAAACAGACATCATAGTGTTCGTCGATCACTTGCGAGTCCATCTGTGCACTACATGAGTGTATTTTATCCGGCGTCTGGCGTCCGATCTAGGTCATGCTTGGTCAATCCTTGTCCTGCGAGGTTGTCGGCTTAAATGCGTTCTCGGAGCTGCAGAAGCATTTTTGTAGATAATAGATGCTGAAGTAAAATGTAGCATCTCATTTAACAAGCAATATTGTCGAATAACACATAAAGGTCATCTTAGGCCATCCAAGGTTGTCTAAGTTAATGGCTTAAATTGCCTCAGATAAGTTAAAAAAATTCGCAACTCAGATGCTTTGAAAGCTTTTTTGGAGTTGATATCAAACACAAAATATAATTTTACGCATGCTGTGGTATTGCAGACTCATCACTCCGCGGAGGGCACCGCTCCGCCCGTCGGAACAAAAGTCAGGCGTTTGCTGCATTGCGCTCTCTTTTGATGAAAGAGAAGACAAATTGCACCAAATTTAAATCATTCAATTCTTAACACATCAAGCAAACCGAATATATAGGTTGTTTTGCGATCCCTTTTTCCTATCGCATTGCTAAAGATAAAAAGTAACGTGTTTCCCACTGTAACTCATGACCTCAGTTTACACCCTCCACAATACCGGTAGTTGGCGTAAGTCCTTTAAATCTATGTATAGTCTTACAGAACAAGCAGATTGGAGTCGATTAATGTATATTTTATTGTATTTGTTCTCTCCAACCGTCTGACAGCGAGACAACACTGGGACCGTTGTGAACCGGCCACGTCGGCGCGCGGAAACGTCTGACATGGTTCCTGTTATGACAACATAGCTCGTTACCATGGCAACGTAGAAGGAAAGTTTCGCCATAAGATGCGGAAGGAATGCCCCAGAAGGTAAAGCACGTTTCAGATGAATCAAACAAACCGTTCGCAAGTTGTCCTCGGAAAACCTCAGGGGGTTCCATCAACCCCCCCCCCGTATACGGGCGAGGGTTAAACGTCGGGGATGGACCAGGAGAAACTCCAGGAGACGTTCCGGCGAGTCATGGCAACCCATTTCGCGGTTGTTCCGGACGAATGCGCGTTTCTTCACATATCGGCGCTGTAAGCCAGCACTTGGCATTGTTATGACAGCAATGCATGACATTCATGATAGTTGATCGTTCACATCGCCTAAAAAATGTTTGGAGACCGCCAGAGACTGATATAGACAACATCATACGGAGCAATCCGAGTGACTTCTGCGTGTTGAAACAAGGTATGGCTCGAGACATGAACGCTTTTACATACCATATCATTGATATGGTAATAAGATCATACTTAAAGGGAGAGAGGGAGAGGGGGAAGAGACAGCATAAAGAACACAGGGCTGAGCCATGTATAGCAATGTGGAAGGCTCAAACTTCGGTCAGCCTAATACTGACATTTATGGAAAACGCATTTACGAAACATACATATGTTCGGAGAGAACACCAAGGATAGAAGGACGAACATAAGGCCGATAGTTAATTTTATTAATACAATGTTAACAGACTTTTACAGCAGTTAACAGTAGTCTTATTAATACACTGTTAGCCTACAGAGATTTCTTTTTTGGCATCCTGGACCCGGATGCTTCTAATAAATGATAACTATGGTCTTTGGTAAAGGTACTGGATATCGGCCATTTAATGAGATTTAAATAAGTGAAAAATAAGCCAAAAGCTTGCAAAAACCTGTTCCCTCCACCCTCCTATTTTCAAGACCCTGACTCAGCCACTGTTTAAAACATTCGCCCAAAACTTGCCTTGAGGATACGTGAAAATTACAAAGCTAAAATCGGAGACAAAGAAAATCGTTCGAGCGCCGTACGCCAGACGCCAAAACGCGACTATTTGCCCCCTTTTATGCTCTCTTGAAAGCACCACCGTTTCTTCCCATTTTCGTGCACATGAAAAGTTAGTTCACGTCATATGATTCCGCTTAAATCCTACTTTGTCAAGATCAGTACCAGCAGATCGTGAGACCTCGGGAGAGGGGGGACAACCGATCACCGCGTGGACTTCCTGCTCAATTCACTGCGGGAAAATGGGGTTAGGAAATGCCGATATGATATGGAGTTAAGCAACATTTCATAGGAGAGCGCACGACGCTTCGTAGATGTACATAATGAAAAACCATATAAACATAAGGTATTTTGAACAATATCAGAGCAATTTTCGTGCAACGTAATTGCCTTGCGTCAGTTACCTATTTTCCACGTTTTGTTGAACAGTCTGTTGTGATCTGACATGGGAAACTGCGATAATGAAGCGTCTTATCTGCAGAAAGCGTTCCGAGGTTTTCATGGAATTAATTTTCCCAGTGTAGAAGTACTGTGAGTGTAGAAAAGCGTAAAATTACTCTTGCGAGTGTCAGGACGTGATGAACTGCAAAACGGTCATCATCTCAACGGACATATTGTAGGCATGAAATTACCTTCAGCGTAAAGGAAAATATGGCTTTGGATATCTAAGAGTTGGCAATGATCCGCCCGTGTACATAAGACATGCCTTGAATATAAAAAACTTTTGTGCATGGTCTTTGCCAATATTCAATAAGATGCGTAATACTCCCAAAGAATAGCATGGAGCTCTTAACAGTAAAAACCCCAAATACAACAAAAAAGCATCTTCAAAGGCAATCGAATATTATCTTCACCAGGACACAGTACCAATCTAAGGCAATGGACCAATCTAAGGCAATGGAAGTCAGAAAATCTGGCACAGTTGGATTTCAGCCATCTATGCCTAAACGGATGCTTTACGCCCATATGCGTGGGCTGAACGTGACCTGGCAGACTGCACCGCAGTACTGTTCTGTCGTGCGGTACAGCATACTATCGCAGTATTCGTTATTTCAAATATCACGTCGTTCCTGTACTCTCTCTCTCTGTTTCTCTCAATCTCTCTCTCTCTCTCTCTCTCTCTCTCTCTCTCTCTCTCTCTCTCTCTCTCTCTCTCTCTCTAATGACTTACCCACCATGTATCCAGCTGCACCGAAACAAAAGCGGTCTTGCAGCGGGCGGCTTCAGACAACAAAAGGCAAGATGCGGGCCGAAATATTTGTTTCTAGTGACTTCCCAGGAACTCCAAAGCAGCGTGCCCCAAAGAAACGTTCTCCACATAAATCCGTCGTAATTGCTTAACGTCGACGGTGCGCGTACGGGACCATTAAATTACGCGGCCTCATCCATCGTCGAGTCATAACGTCTCCTCTCGGCGCTCGGGCGGCTATCGGCGCCGCCGGTATCGGGATTCGAAGCGGCCGCGGGCCGCCCGGCCTGGTAACAGATCGTCCGATTTGCAGTCACAAATCACCGCGAGCTGATATTTGGCGGACGACTGACAAACCCACCGACGGGGGGGGGCGCCCGATCGTTTCCCGGCTCAGTGCGCGGCTCGGCGCGGCGGTCGGCCGTCAGGTGGCGCTCCTCCGTCGGCGCGCGGGGTCTGACTCCGCTGGAATGTCGCCGCCGGCGGCGCAGGTCGGTCGACGCCGGGCCGAGGCTCGTGCACGAGCACACACGGCGCCCACGTGTGTAGCGGAGCCGCCTGAATGATTAACGACGCTCGGCGCGGCCGTGTCGGGCTCGCACGGGAACAGGGGCGCGTGCTGCAATGCCCAGAACCGGCTGCTGGCTGCTGTGAGGGTCCCCGGCGTTGCCGGCTGCTGCCTCTGGTCACGGGAGCGGTGACCAGAACGGCTGTCCTGCGCTAACGGTGAAACCCATGAGGTGACGCCTGCTCAGACACTACCGACTTTCTGGGTATTTAAGAGCCGTGGTCGTCTGGACCTGCCTTTCGTGAGTGCCTGCAGAATGCGTGTTGGTCGTTCAGTATGACATTTAACTTTTTAGGAGATTTTCAGTACTACCTGGCATTTGGGAGACCACTGTGCAGGCGACAGGACCAGCTAAGTCCAGGCAAAGTAAAAATCGTAGTTTAGATGGATTAAGAAATTAACTTTTTACCACTTTTATTATCATTTTATATATATATATATATATATATATTTCTTTTTCACTACCTATTTAACTCATAACATAGGGGTCAACGACGTTATACTTATAGTTCTACAAAACCTCTGTACACATAAAAAGTGTGGTAATTGCCTTTAGAATAGGCTGCAGTTGTTTAGCGGCGATCAGAAAACCGATGCAAGTTAGATGGTCCGATCTGTGGCTGCAGCTGAGCATGACGGAACTGGCAATAACTGTCAGCTGGACGTCTTGACGTATTAATCGGGGCCGACTGCTAACAAAATGACCTTACCAGTGACACACAACAATTATTTATATAGATTAACGTCTATGTCATTGAAACTATGTTACCAAATATGAAAACATTAAGCATGTTGAACTTCTACAACTTTCCAAAACAAAATAAAGCGCTCATTCAATACGAAGCCAGCATCCAAGCACGGAAACCCAAAGCGCGAACCGGACCGCCCGCATCGCATCCGCCCAAACCGAACCCCAACGCGTCTTTACAGGCGGCGCGGCCCGCGCTCAGCCGTACTCACAGTAGACGACCAGGTGCTTGGTGTCCGTGCTGGCCGGGGCGAGCGGCAGGCGCGGGTTGCTGGCGCTGCAGCGGAGCCGCAGCGGGCGCCGGCCGCGCCGCGCGGTCAGCGTGAACGAGCTGGTGGTCAGGTTGGCGTCGGCCGAAATCTGTCGGCCGGCCGGCTTTACAGCGACCTGGCCGAGCTACGACCTCGTAAAATGCAAATCGCCCGGCGGCCGCGGCCGGCCCGCCGCGCCGGCCGGCCGCTGGTTTATGAAACGATGGCGCTCCGCCGACAGATTTCGGATTGGCGCCGGCGGATGGGTACAAAGTGCTCTCGCCGGCCGGCGCCGAGTTGCGTCGAATTTAATACGGCGGCCGGCGGCGCGGTTGGCGTCGATGGGCGCCGAATCGTCAGGAACGACGCCCGTCGGCCGGCGGCGGCGGGCTCGGCATGAGCCCGAGCCGATATCGCGGGAACGGGCTCAGCTGCGTTCCAGCGGCCTCTAGAGCTCCCGCCTAGCTGTGCTGGGCATGGTTACCGTTTGACTGGTGGATGCATTGTTTGTGACAATACTAAGACATGTTGGATGCAATCAATATCGTACGTACGTTATTACGGGAATAACTCATTTGCCCGAAGCATCGACTCACAAAAAAGAAGGAAACACAAGGCCCCTTTGCATTCACACAGAAACTAGTTACCGGCCGTTCCCGCTCATCACGAGTACACTGCCTCCCCGGGTCTGCACGAGCACGAGCAACACCCGCCTCACCTTCTCGACGATGCCGGACGCCACCTCCCGGCCGTCGAGCGTCCAGCCGATCTTGGCCGGCGGCCGCGAGCCGCCGCTCTGGCACGTGGCCTGGTACTGGCGGCCCTCGCTGACCGCCAGCGGAACGTTCAGGATCTGCGTCGCCAGCGGCGCCAGCACCATGTCCAGCCGCACCGTCACCGCCCGCGACGTGGTCAGGTTGGTGTTGGCCGCCGCGCAGGTCAGCTCGGCCAGCAGGTCCGCGCGCGTCACGTGCGCCAGCTCCAGGTCGTTGCGCACCGTGCCGTCGCCGGTGACGGTGAAGGTCTCGTCCAGCAGCTGACCGGCTCGGCTCCACGTCAGCTTCGGCGGCGGGCTGCCTGCAGACGGGGTCAGAGGTCGGAGATCGGAGGCCAAAGGTCAGAAGTCGAAGGTCAGAGGTCGGATGCAATGACGAGGTGGGCCAGTGTGTTCCTCACGTCTTTAGAATTGGTTTTGCTTAGGGTAAGTGGCATAGGGCAGCAAGTGCGGTGAGCCCTTGATTTCCCGTAGGCTTGTGCCAAACTTGTATTATTCAATTCAAGTTCATGTGATAAAAAACATCCTAGTTTGGTCAACGTGGATAAAGCTAGACCATATCCCCTAATTATGCTGAATGACGATAACTCTGTCTAGAACTGCCTGGATTTTCCGATTTACAGCGTATTGCGCTTAGTAAAATGTGCAGCCTAATTGACGATTTGGAAGAAGTAAAGACACAGTCAGAAACAGGTAGGCTCACCTTTTGAGACCTCGCAGGAGAGGAACAGAGTGCCACCCTCTTCCACGGGCGAGGTCCAGTTGGTCACCACCCGCCGCCTGTCGTCGAAGACGATGGGCTCTCCAGGAGGCACTGAAAAACCGAGAGCAGACGATCGCTGTAATCGTATGCATTTTTTCGGTTAGTCCGCTCTGCTAAACCCTTTCCTTCACATAGCCAAATCGCAGCAGAACATACCAACTGCTAGAACCAAAGCGGAGGTGACATGGTAGAAACGAAGGCTAATCTGTGCTCAAACATCATTTTCATGAGTCAGATATTGGACGAACGTCAAAGAGAACGACCCGCAGGCACTTTCGGTACAGTAACAAACGCCTGATGACCTATCACGGCGACCCAGGGCGTCTGCATCCGTGTCACGTCGCCTGAATTATCGAGGTTTGTTTCAAATTGGAAAACTTTCTCGGCTGTGCTGCAGTTTGTGGTGTTGACAAAATACTGATGCAACGGCCTCAGCGAATGTCGATGCGTGTCGGTAATATCATGCCTACCGGCGGGTCTGTCGATCCTTGCAAATTGTGAAGGTCATCATGGTGGCGTTCGAGTAGCACAAACTAAAAAATACTCAGCATTCTACAAAATATTGTAGGCGGTTGATGGCCTCCAGGATTCGACGTAACGCCAAAGTGGCGTCGATCCAGTAGTCGAGTGCACCAATCCAATTCCACGTTGCTGCCAACAGGGACAAAGTCCGGCCGCAGGTCATAACGCTGCGAGGCGGACGCATCGCGGCCCGGGTCTCGCCAGGGTGAGATACTGCTCAGCCCTCGGTCGCCCGCCAGGTATATGGGAGGGAGTGTCGCGGCGGGTCAGCCGGCCACAGAGCTGGGTCAGAACGGATGTCCCTCCCGGGCGGCCCAAATCGAGGCCATCAGTCTCGGCCGGCGTCTGCGGCTTGGCCTGCCCGCTCGACGTCTGCCCAGCGACACTGGCGTCTGGTTTGTACCCGCGAAATAATACCGTTTACCGTGCCAAGTCCTGCTAAACACATGGCATTTACGGGCAACGGCGTGTAGCACGTGATTTGTATCAGGGCCGGATGAAGATGTTGGCGTTTATCGCGGAAATTGCGCGGCGGTCGAGCGTTATTAATGCTAACAAAATGAGCCAGGAGAATCAAGAGCCCATCGGGGCTGTCCATCACCATAAAACTGCGATACCTCGCTGGGAACAAACAACCCGGCCTGGCCTCTAAAGGGCCGATATATCCGTCTGTCCCCAGCCGCCGAGCCCGGCCAATCAGCGAACGATCCACCGAGTGGCCTGGCCATCTGTATTCAGATGAGGCCGCGGACGCCAGACAGCATATTTTACCCAAAGTCCGGCGTCCCGTCTGGCAGCGGGTCCGGGTCACCACGGCCGGACGTCGCACCGCGCCGGGGCCCGCGCGAGCCAGCCGGACCGCGACGGGAGCTCGTGCAGGCGCCGCTGACGGAGCCGCGAGAACAATGCCCGTCCAGCGAGCGGCGTCAGCGGTGTTCGCGAGGTGCGCTGTTGCGCGCTCGGTATGCGTGCGGTTCCGGCTGATTGCCCCGATCCATCACGGCCGTCTTGCCCGCTCGACTTGTTGGCGGCTCCCGGAGAGCCTGTTTCGCGTGGAGGCTCCGTGCCGTCAGAAATTGGTGCTCTTGTCCGCAGAAATCGGCAGTATGAGTTCCATTGCACACACATACAGTTAGTGTTCCCCAAACCTTCCTGGTTTCAAGCATGTCTTTAGTTTTTCATACATCGACAAAATCACAGTACTGACGAAACTAGGAAATTGCATACCACAATTGCGAGAAACAAAATAATGGCGGCACTTGACTTGATATGATACCGCTATAATGCAATTCCGTCGTCGCAACAACTTCTCGGATACGCTCTACGTCACCTTACAAAAGAAGCTGAAAACAATGACTGGCATTGTCACAGTTAATGAATAAGAAATAACCTTCCGGTCTCCCGCAGGCAGCTAATAAGTTACCTAGATCTAACTGATCAGCAATTTGATGGCGTGTTTTATCCCATGGGTGCCTGGCATCGGCCATAAAAGACAGCATATTGGTGCTCAAGCCCGAGCGTTCAGAAAAACAACGACAAAAAGTAATCCGAAGCAGCTTGATTTTCATAATCCTACCTATTTGATTTGTACTTGGATGTCAGTCACCGATTGCAACCAGAATTACCATCAACGTCCATTCAAATTCAACCAGCTGGCTGTGCTGCGCACCTGGCACTTTCCTAGCTGTTTCGTACATACGAAGCCCAGTCGTCAAAATTTTCAAAAGCCGACCAGCATCAGCAAAAGGCGACCATCAATCACCTTTTGCTGCCCGCAGGAACGGCACTCACTGGTCAGGCATTTACTTCGCGGATCAAGGTATACCGCCGCAGAAACGAATTGTGCCAGCCCGGGGCAAACGCGAGCAGAGCCCATTCAGGGTGCGCCTCGAAGTGTCCGCGGCCGGGGCTTTTTAGCTGCTGACGCGGTGAAAGCGCTATTGACCGACGCCGGGCGTACGGCGGCTGGCCGAGCCGCGCCGGACCGGCCGTGAGCCGCCACGGAGACGCCACGCCCGCCTGCCAGAGCCACGCAGACACGGCGTGAGGCTCAGTCGCTCCGATACAAACCGCTCGAGTGGGCGGTCGGAACGAAAAACGCACGGCGTGCTTGAAAATGGCCTTCTTCGTCATTAGTGAGACCAATGGAGCCTTTGCAAGCCGTTGGTACAAATTCAGCTGTCGCGATGCAGATGGCCGGGAATAGAGACGGCCGTTCTAGCAGGAGGAAACTTTTTTGGGTGATGACGACACGCATGACCGTTTGCTAGCCGCCACTTGCGCCACTCACTGTGCAAGAGGCCGAGCATAGCAGGTTCGCTAGTGCCAGCTAGCGACCACCTACGCTATCAAAAGAAATGGAGAGAAATACATAGTACGACAGCTAACGCCCACGCTCCCATCAGTTACGATTTTCTTTCAAACCTAGTCCAGAGTTTTACTGCCCTGTTAGCTCAACGTACCTCACAGTACTGGAATATAAATCCTACCGCTTAGTAGAAGCATGATCCATAGCAATCATTATTAGAGACCATTACTAAAGCACACTCGGGTCGAAAACGACAGTGGAGAAGGTGTCGTGCTGTGCACTAATGGTTTTAAGTGATTGTTGGCGAATCCTTGGCAAGCGACCCATGGCGCCGTCTCAAGCGTTTTGCTTTATGAAAGACTGAGCTTGAAAATTTTGTGTCTGTTCTGCTGGATCTAAGACATGTCACATCACCATTCTGGTGACGAAGCGTGAAAACACAACCCATGGCCTATGAATAGCGCCACTCATATCTACAAGCGAACTAAATGAGTAATACGACATTAAAACAGCACTGGATGGGACATGAGTGCAGCCATGGTGCGACTGACATCACAGCCGCAGCATACGGCTATATGCCAGCATGTTATATGTATGTCTATCGATGTATATATAGATATGTATTAAGTACACCATGAATATATACAGAGTATAATACATACTGAATACATCACGAATATTAATACATATATACATACACACACACACACATAAATATATATATATATATATATATATATATATATATATATATATACATATTCACGGGTGTTATGTGACATGGTCTACCCATTTGTTACACAGTGGGTCAAGACACACACACACACACACAATCATTTTGTCAATGATTGCGAGCGTTAATTATGGCCTCATGCCAATTCAGTTCCGAAGTTCTGGCGGGCCCGGGTCCCGATTTGTTCCCCAACATTCAATTTCCGGCGAGGAAAACATGCCAACTCGTTCCCAGGAGACCTTTACCTATTGCGTCACGAGAACTGGAGCCGGGTGACAGGTTAATAACGGACCTTTTCCCTTCCGCCACGCACGGCCAGCCCCGACGCTGGCATTGCGGCACAAGCTTATTAAACGATTCTCGAACGGAGGGATCTCATAGGCAGACCTCCCACATACTTGACAGATTTACATGATATTGAAACCTACATCTAATTAACATGCGCACTGGAAAGGGGCACTTTTGTCCCCCCCCCTTGTTTTTCCTGAAAATCTCTAGAACAGATCAGAGCTGGTCGCTGTTACTTTGTGACATTTAGGACAACTGAATAACTCGTCGATTGACGCAGATAAATCGGAAATTGGCCGAGAGTTTTTGAAATTTGAAGCATTTGAAGTTGAGCAAACATAACGAAAATAACGGCTGTTGCTGACAAATGGGAACTTTGCAAAAGGACTAGCGTTTTTCGTAAGATTACCGTTCGGATATAATCAGCCGGCATCATTCGAGCATAAATGATGGATGTACCAAGACCAAAGTCAAGGTCAGTAAAAGCCAACGTCATCAAAGTTCAAGGTCAACCAGCTTGTGAGTTGATCCAGATTTGTTTTGCAACATGTCGGTTTGTATGAAAAATGCATTCAAGAAGCCTAATAAAAACACTTTTGCGCACATTGATACGCTTACATATGCCAGGGTCAGTGAAGGTCAAGGCCATCAAAGGTCAAGGTCAATTGTTTTGCGACCTGGCCCAGATTTGCTTTGCAACATGTCGATTTGTATGAAATATGCATTCAAAGACCCTAATGAAAATACGTTTGGCACATAGATTCCCATATGTACATATATATATTTACGTTTTATAGCAATCAAATCGTGTAATTCGGTTCATAACGACTTCAGCACAAATAGCTGACATAAAACTTGTTTTGGGTCAAACACTTCATCCAAGGTCAATGGCCTCGCTTCACTTCTTTTGACCTTGCGGAGGTTAGTAAACGCTAAAAGTGATCATATGTACCGATGTTGGCTATCTTCACTGAAAATACGCCAAAAGATGCGTTTAGTGCACTTATTTACACTCAAACTACACCAGTATCCGGTGTTGCTCGAAACCTGATTTGCAAAAAATGAAAAATGATGCCACAGGTCAATGGCCTGACATGACCTCGACCCAAAATCCTCAGTCAAGACGCAAAATGAATGGGCATTGTCGTGTTTCACGTTTTGACGCACAAACACGCACCCTTTTCTCGTTTCGTTCGAAAATCCGAACGGCATTGCCTGTACGGGCCGAGAAAGTGTTCAAAGTTGATCTTTTCGACCCCATTTGATCCTAAAGATATTAACCCACTGTCATGAAAATTACACACTATGTCAATTTTGTTAGCCCTATAGTACCCACAAAATTGCATGTCTCTAGCTCTTTCGTTTCCGAGATCGGAGGGGGGCACTTTTGTGCCCCCTTCCAGTGCGCGTTAGTGCGAAACCCCCTTCCGCTGCGCGTGTTAAACCGACTGAATATTTACAAGGTCCTCCACAGCAGGGCGCTTAGAAATTTCACTCGCTGGTTATGCCAAAACTCTTAATCACATCACCCAAGATGAGCCGACTGAGAGACATGGGCCGACACGCTCGGCCTGTGTTCTCTGCCGGAAGTCGGTGCTGCTCACGTATGGCCCGCAGCTGGACGGCGCTGGTCTGGAGGGCCCACCTACAGGGGCGTGGGGACTCCTCCACAGTTGGGGGATCAAAGACGTGTTTTGGGTCAGTTCTTTCTAGTCCACGCCCATAGGGTCAATATAAAGTTTAAAAAAATTGGGGGGACAGCCCCCACTCCTGTCCCCTCCTCCCCCCCCGCTTCCCTCGCCCTTGCTCACTTATGGTCTACAGTTAGATGACGCTGGTCTGTTAGGTTAACCTCTGACCTGCAGCTGGATGACGCTGGTCTGGGTGGCTCGCCTATGACCTGCAGCTGGATGACGCTGGTCTGGGTGGCCCACCTATGACCTGCAGCTAAATGACGCTGGTCTGGGTGGCTCACCTATGACCTGCAGCTGGATGACGCTCGTCTGGGTGGCGCTGGCGCCGAACTCGGCCCGACACACGTACATGCCGGCGTCACGCTCCTGCAGGGCGGACACCTCGAGGCCCCAGGGCTCGAAAGAGAGGCCGACGCGGCCGCGCGGCGCCGCCAGGTCGTCCGTCAGGTGCTCCCCGCGCTGGCGCACCCGGCCCCGGGCGTCATACCTGGCGACAACAGGCAGGTCGTCACAGCCGGGAACAGAGAGAGGGAAAGAGAAAGCTGCAGGAGAGCGAACACAGACTGAAAATATATTTTTTTTCAATGTAACCTTGCCAAGTATAGTGACGCATAACACCTAAACATAAGAAGCAAAAGGTATAACACAAGCATTGCAATTCACCAGGCGGTCGCGTGGAATCGTCCGTCTCCGACTGTCATTTGAACAACGAACGTGGCATGCTTCCAAGCATTTTTTACGACATGTATTTTAACATTTACCCTTTTTGTGCATCTTCTTGTCACTGACATATACGTCTGTAATAGCTGCTTCATGTGGGAGGATATTTAAATACATGGCCGCCTTTGTTGCAATCTAGACACACGAAAATCGGCGCATCGGCGACATTGATGGCTCCATGTCTGAGGAGCTGACAGAATACACTGACGAGCATTTCCAATGACTCGTGAAAAAATCATGTCTGCAAACCCAACCGCTTAGCTGTCACATGTGTAACGGACGTATCAACGCATTCTGTCGTAACTTCTCACGCATGCCGTCGCGTTATGTCCAGTTTGATTTACGCAGCCGGACGGATAACGTTAGTCGGGCCCAGCGTTCGCCATCCTCGAGGGAGGCGGGGAGGCGGGGGGGGGGGAGGCGGCCGGCCGGCCGGCTGGCCAAATGCAATCCAAATGCAGTGGGCCGCCCGGATGCGAATCCCACACAGACGAAGCGCTCTTCCGCCGCCGGCTAACTTTTGTGTTCGAAGTTCAGAGGCCCGTTGACGACGCAGTCATGGGGTGTCGTCTCCTGTCAGTTTCAATCCGAAGCCTCCTCGTAATCCGTCTGACGGCCGGTCGGTCGTGGACGGCTCCGTGTTGAGCGGACCGGCGGCGACTCGAATCGCTCCCCAGCCCGCCCGCGGCGTTCCTGTGGCTTCGCTGTGTCGGCCTCGGAAGATCCGGCCGCCGGCAGTGAGGGTCCGGTCGCCGGCCGACCTTATCAGGCGCGGACGGTTCAGAAGTTCCGCCGAAGAGCTCGCCGGCGACGTCTGAAGGCCCATGACCCGGGGCCCTCCGCCCGTTAGCGGCGCGTGCCCACGAGCGGCGGCCGCCCGCAGGGCATTATCGGCGGCGAAAGCGGCGGCCGACGCCGATGTAATCGGCCGCGCGCGTCCCGCCGACAGCGGGCCAATCTCCAGCGCTGGCCGGCCCGCGTCTCCCGGCCGGCCGGAGCTCCGACCGGAGGTGCCCCGCCACCTCCTGCCGACAGCGGGCCAATCTCCAGCGCTGGCCGGCCCGCGTCTCCCGGAAGGCCGGAGCTCCGACCGGAGGTGCCCCGCCACCTCCTGCCGACAGCGGGCCAATCTCCAGCGCTGGCCGGCCCGCGTCTCCCGGCCGGCCGGAGCTCCGACCGGAGGGTGCCCCGCCACCTCCTGCCGACAGCGGGCCAATCTCCAGCGCTGGCCGGCCCGCGTCTCCCGGCCGGCCGGAGCTCCGACCGGGAGTGCCCCGCCGCCTCCTGCCGCCGGGCGGAGAGCAACTGGTGATGTTCCGCAACGAAGGTGAGCCGCGCGAACGGTTCACCCGACACTGAATGGGACATTTCCCCACCGTCCAGTTATTGGAGAGAGAGACTTTTTGGTCCCTGGATGTCGCGAGAACCTATGGTTCCGATTTCGATGTTCAGACGGTCATCCCCTGGACTTTCACCCGAAGCCCTAAACGGCCCCATCTGTTGACTTTAAGATCACCATTGGTGTCACGGGCCTAGTCAGAGGCCCAAGCTTAACGATTATTTGCCGACAGCTTCAGCATCAGATTAACAAGGCAACAATGGCTGGGACTGGCTATGTGTACCATAGTTTGCATTTTGCACGACGAAAATCTATGTGTACCATAGTTTGCATTTTGCACGACGGACACTATTTTCGCAAAAAGTAACACAAGCTCAGCCTAGGTCTCGAGGGCGAATAAGGTCATTAGCTAACCTTTGACCTGTTTACAACTAGCGTATGATTTCACGAGAAGTTCGGGAATGGCACTAGTTTCTCTTTATGTCCGCTACTTGACCCTTTTTTCTGACACAGTTTTTTTCTTACACGCAGTTGTGTCGGAAAAAACTAATTTAACATTGCCCAAAGCTCGAAAATAACCTTGGTTTGCCTCACATGAAGCCACTTATATTTTATCCGATTTTGTACTTGGTTCTTACAATCTTTTAGCCATCAATGATACGTTTCTTGCGAGCCATGTAAAAAGGAAAGACAAATAACGGAGTCCTAACAGTACATGAATAACAAGACTAAATTGGTTCAACTTATGATTCAGTTATGATCTAGTTTACCACTTTATTTGGCCTCACATGTGGTGAACTGGCAAACTATTTAGCTGGTTTTGCCAAAAGGTAGTTCTGTTGTTCAGGTGTGGTTATTCAAAATTGGGGGTCACTGGCTCTTTCGTCCAATAAGTGTTTATGAAGAACTATTGAAGGCAAAAATGCCCCTAGTAACTCGAGAGTTAAATTTAGTTCTTCAGCTGGATAGCATTATCATAATGCAAACGCTAACAAGGAAAACCAGGGAGGCGCAAACGGGTGCTACAACAGTTATGTCATGTCTGCAAGCAATTTAGCTGCCATCCATCATCTTGATTTAGGCTAAGGTGAGCGAGTTTAATTTCATCAAGCTCGCACCAGAGACGGGTGATGCAACATAACTGATTAGCCCTATCGAGCCAGCAGAGCCCTCTGACGGAGCCGTGACTGTAGCCTCGCTCCCTCTGACGGAGCCGTGGCTGTAGCCTCGCTCCCTCTGACGGAGCCGTGACTGTAGCCTCGCTCCCTCTGACGGAGCCGTGACTGTAGCCTCGCTCCCTCTGACGGAGCCGTGACTGTAGCCTCGCTCCCTCTGACGGAGCCGTGACTGTAGCCTCGCTCCCTCTGACGGAGCCGTGACTGTAGCCTCGCTCCCTCTGACGGAGCCGTGACTGTAGCCTCGCTCCCTCTGACGGAGCCGTAAATGTAGCCTCGCTCCCTCTGACGGAGCCGTGGCTGTAGCCTCGCTCCCTCTGACGGAGCCGTGACTGTAGCCTCGCTCCCTTTGAGGTTAGCCCCCCTCTGACGGAGCCGTGACTGTAGCCTCGCTCCCTCTGACGGAGCCGTAAATGTAGCCTCGCTCCCTCTGACGGAGCCGTGGCTGTAGCCTCGCTCCCTCTGACGGAGCCGTGACCGTAGCCTCGCTCCCTCTGACGGAGCCGTGACGGTAGCCTCGCTCCCTCTGACGGAGCCGTGACTGTAGCCTCGCTCCCTCTGACGGAGCCGTGAATGTAGCCTCGCTCCCTCTGACGGAGCCGTGGCTGTAGCCTCGCTCCCTCTGACGGAGCCGTAGATATAACGTCATCACTTTTCTCGAGCTAGAGAATCAAAGGAACGGTTGAAACTGACTTACTTGAGATCAAATTCAACATATAAGTTGGAAAATGAACAAAAATGTCATACTTGCGTTGCCTAAATACCACTTTCCTGATGCATCGACTGAGCACCGGTATGGGCAGACCAAAATACGAAAAAAAGAATTTTGAAAGGATGTGAAAAGGTTCTTCAAATGGACGGTGTTAAGTCAGCTAATGGATCTTTTTTTTTATAAAAGTGCCATTTTATTATGGCATATATGTGCCCTCAAATTACCACAGCCATTTAGTCCATGGTAAAGGTGCCTGCGAAATTGTTACGAGCGAGGCTAAAGGACAGCTGAGTCTTTCTACGCCCACTTCTACATTGTCTAATCCCGGCCTAGGGCTAAAAATACATCGGAGGTTTGTGTTTTCTTTGTCTGTTATGTTTTGATGACCCTTGACACCTGTCGCAGTCACTATCATTACCGCAGTAGTCAGTCATCCCAGCCAACCTTCAGAGTTAGGCTCTGTAAACCACCGATGTCAGTAATTCCTAAACTCAGATGAATCTTTGCCAGTCAAATGCGCCACGCCTTGCTAACTAACTATTAGCGGCACATACCGTTGCGCTCCCGGTGGTGATGTCTCAGCATGACGAAACGTCTGACATGAGTGATATGAACCTTACATACAGTCAGATTAATTTAAAACCGTAGGCAAAGTTACTATTATCCGACAAATAAATCAGCACAGCAATATAGCGGCTTGTTTATCATCATACCACAAAGTTCTGAAAAGCATTAACATCTTACATCACGTGTTTCTGTTTGATCCCAATTAACGTCTTCTCTCATGCGCAGCTCACGCACTAATCCAAGGACCAAAGGAAAACTGGACTTGCATTTACCAATAGTATAAGTCCTCTTCTCATTTCACTATGTCACGATAGTTCATCACCGTCATCGGCATGGCTGCACCGAGCGTTGCGTGGTGTCCCAGAGCTCCTGGCTTTGCCGGCGGAGCGGGCGCCGACTCCGCCGACCTCTGCGTCCCCCGAGGCCCATTGTTCCGCTCCGACGACCCGGGGCCTCGTCTGACCTGGCCGTACCGGGGCTAAAGCCGGCGCCCGCCGCCCGAAAGTTCGGATTGGCGCACTTCGCCCGGCGATATTAATCCATCATTAATGGGACGGCAGACCGCCGCCAGTCGCAGACGAGCCCATTATCAGCCGAGCACGCATTGGAGATGAGTCAGCCCGCCATCAGCTAAAGCAGCGTCTGACAGAGACAAACCAAGTCCTCCACCAGCAACAGCAGCGCCCGACAGAGATAAACCAAGCCCCGCTACCAATAACATCCGACAGAGATAAACCAAGCCCTCCACCAGCAACAGCAGCGCCCGACAGAAATAAACCAAGCCCCCCACTCCCCCACTAGCAACAGCAGCTCCCGACAGAGATAAACCAAGCCCCGCTACTAATAACATCCGGCAGAGACAAACCATGCCCGCTACCAGCAATAGCAGCGCCCGACAGAGATAAACCAATCCCTGTTACAAATATCATACGACAGAGATAACTCAAGTCCCGCTGCCAGCAATAGCAGCGCCCGACAGAGATAAACCAAGCCCCCCCCCCCCACCAGCAACAGCAGCATCCGACAGAGATAAACCAAACCTACTACAAGCAACAGCAGCGCCCGACAGAGATAAACCAAGCCATACGTCAAGCTACAGCAGCGTCCGAAAGAGTTAACCAATCTCACCACCACATAAAGAACTGCCCAACAGAGGTAGGCTGGGTCCCAGTGCCAACTGGTACGAACGTTTAATACAGATGGACTGCCAACACCACCAGTAGGCAGGAGTGTCGGATAGACATGTATTACAGAAGATGAGCTAGATGCGAAGATGTAGTTAAATTCGGGATTGTAGTGCCAGTGAACAACAGACGGAGGCAGCTTTAGGACCAGGTGTTTTCAACAGAATCACAAAAACCTCAAAAATTGCTCTATACCTATATTTTATATATATATATACATGTATATATATTTACCTATACCTATACACGACAACAATAACTTAACGCTTCATTGGTATCCATGAAATCAATAAGGGAACGTGGTTTGTACTCCCAGTATGAAACTGGAGAAGTAACAAGAAGCAAAATTCATAGAAAACTTTGACCTAAAACCAATGTGAAACGCAATGGTACAACAAAGATGAAAGTTACAGATGCTTGCAGATGAAAGCTACGTTGTGGAACCTGATGTCTCCTTGATGTCCAGATGTCCTGGTGTCTGATGTCCTGGTGTCTGATGTCCTGATGTCTCCCGTCAGATGTTGATGGATTCCCCCTGAAATATCCAGCTTTTCCCGCGATATCTTGTTTTGAGTCTTTCTTATTTCCGTCGTCCCAATTAGCATCGATTTAAAAAAAAAATCGCGATATTAACCAACCACCGCCCTGCGAAAGATAATCACACAAATTCACACTTAACCCAATACATGTATTCCCTTTTCAGCGATGGTTAAGGACCTCTTCTCGAGTTTTTACATCAAAAGCAGCACGCATACTCGATGAGACAGCTACAGTGGGCACCTGAGGGCGGTATGTTGCTCAGATATATCCGAATATACTTGCATCAAGAATCGGTTTCTTGTGAGACCTGCAGCCACCGTAACAAGAAAACGACGGAAGGAGCTCAAAAAAGAAAAACGGACCTGGCGTTACCCAGCTGAGCGCTTCATAAATAAACTGAGCAAAACATTTACAAAACTTACATGCGCACCGAGCACAGTCATCAAAACTGATGACGTTAACCTTATACCCGTTCCCATAACGCTGGGGCGCATTTCCGTATGGAGGACTTGTTCGGTCCCCCCGTCTCAGATTTCATGGGTTACCAGTCCTGATTTTGATGCGTTTGGATGAATCCAGGGCTCATCGAATGAATTTCTCCCATAAGTTTAGAATTTTGAGAAAATTAATAGGTGTCCACGAGTCTTTGGAAATGGGATGGATAGTTTTAAACTGAATTAGCATAAGACTAAAAAACACTTTTCATATCATTCATCATAGTATACTTAGCGCTATTCCGTGCTCCTACCCCAGTGAGGATTAGTATTAGGATTAGGATTAGAAATTAAGCCCCCATGCGATTCCGTGCCGGAGGGGCACATTCTGCCCCCGCGATCTCGAAAATCGCTGGTCCGATTTCCTAACAGAAAACGGCGTTCGACAGCATGTAGCGAGATCTACATTTCTGAAAAAAATAAAATTTTGAAAAGGGAGAGATAGGGCAAAATCAGAACAAATATAGGGGTGTACTTATCTGAGCTGTCTGACGACATTTTATGACCGACTTTGATCTACTTCATATTATTCTGCCAACAATGATAGGTTCATCGCATATGTTACGACGAAGTTGATCTTCATCCAGATGTATCGTCCAGGTGCATCCAAGGCACATAAAAAGGGGTACACGTTTTTGGTAAATGTTAATTCAATCTGCAACATATTTTGCGTTTGGCGAGCTCATCTGTGTTCGGGAGACATTTCCAAACGTGCCACATGCCATATTATATACATATGGCAAGTGTTCAAAGGCTGACCCAGGTACCAGAAAAAGAGTGGTCAATAATCACATGATGACATCTGTATTTTATTCCGTAAACTGAGTCATAATTCCTCAGCAATAAGAAAAAATAAAATACACATTTTACATAACCCTGAAGTCGCCTCTGATTTCTATCTTCACTTGGATGCATGGCATTGGATCTTTGTACACGTGGAGCTAACAAAACCAATCACACATGTCCAGGACCACTGGACATGTTATTGAACGAAATATGCATCCAAAAACTGATGCCTAGGGACGCCCCGGTAAGTAACTATGCGTGAATAATATATCTAAATTAGATATATCACACGTCAGCTTTGTTTTCTTCATACACTGAGTCGTAAATTCTCAGGAGCAAGCAAAATTAAATATTCCTCTAACATCCTCCCTCGCTCCGCCTTTGACCAACACGTTTCTTAAAAATACATGAACATGTGCAGGTTACAAATATTTTTATCATTTGGGCTGTCCGTAGCATTATAAAGGACATCAAAATAGCACATGGACACGTCCAAGTGTGTGATCTAAAAAAAGGGCAATATTCCTCAAACTTGCCTCCCAAAACGTGTTCTGGAACCGCCTCTGAAGGAAGTAAAACGTGTGAAATTTCATCGTAGCATGTCAAAAACATGTTGACGAAACGCCGCCAAGTTTCGTGAGGCAGCTTCAAAAAGCCCGGGAATGGTATGCGAAAAACCGGAAGGGGCAGAGTCTGGCCCCCCCCCCCAGCACGGAACAGGGTTAAGAACTGCAGATCATATCACACTGTTCGTATAGTGTTGGCATAGGCGGCTCCAGGAACATTGAAAAGAGGGGACTGTCATGGCCGCATGCTTATCAAGTCAGCTTACGACTTTTGACCTTAAATGACCTCAAATGAGCTCAGAGTCACACTGAATGCGCTTGAGTTCATTTCACAGGGATTGAAAACGTTTCCAGTCAATTGCATTCATTATATTTCTAAATCCTGTCCATGGCCGTCGTGATAAAGAGTACTCGCACGGATGTTCAAGGTCATGGTTCCGTAACCCGATCCGATATCGACCTGAAAATTAAAAGAAAAAGTAAAAAGCAATGAGCTGAGACATATACGTTCCGGATTTTTTTTATTTTGACATCAGCTTTAAAAAGATCTAGATAAAACTAAACTTTGATTTTGGATTTTGGCCTGACCTAAGGAGTAACCTCAGATGAGCGAGACAGTTTGATATGTCGGCCCACTTATTTGTTTATACATTCGTAAGAAATTTTAACTTTTATCTTAAAAACTATAATTTCGGCACCAATTTTCCTTTTCCCTTTAACAGGGCCACAGTAGCCTGAGGTGTCTCATGAAAATATGGTCTGGCTGCATTCCTGCGAAAAAAAATGTTGTGAAATTCTGTCATCTTGCGTGAAAAGAAGAGGCAAGAGAAGTGATCAAGTTTTGTGAAGATGTTTCATAAACGTTAGTGAAAGCGAGAAAAAACGGGACGGGCTTCTGAATTCCCTCCCAAGATTTTATAGGGCTGGGAAACTTTAGACCTTTTCTCTTTTCAAAAACTTTAACTTTATTCTTCCGGCAAGGCTTCCAAGAATTGGCCGGAAATTCTACTTAGACCCTTTCATGCGTCTGAAAATTTCTAGCCGTGCTTTTTGAGCTAAAAACATCCTTCTCATCCATTTTCCAACGTTCTGAAGAGTCCAGAGCAGGCGGCTGGGCAGCACACCTCGAGTAGCACCGTTTCAATGACGGCCCATTGATTGGGTCGCTGAACCTGATCGACGGCTCGCGAACGATCGATTGATTCCCACCGATCAGTCATATGTGGCTATTAAAAAGTCACCTCGCGTTTGGCACAATGCTTAATTTGTAAAACCGAACGTTCAGAAAACAGCCATGCCCCTGTGAGGCTTAAATTTGCTGTCGACAGTCACCAATGACGTCATGGTGGATGACAAGAATATATTGAGTACGCGGTAAATAATAAAATGGTTAATCTCTTGCTTGCATCATTAACAAGACAGAAAACTAAGCCATAGGACGAACAGCATGTGGTGGTATATTCATGGCGGTATTCATATAGATGAACATCATGGCATAAAGACACCTTCCTTTTGTTACTTGAATGTGGTATGTGAGCGACCAATATGGGCTATAAACATCGAATTACGAAAGTCTCGCCTAATTTCCATTTCCTTGATGAAACATCTCTATTCCGCCATTTCCTAATCGATTTTTCAGGCAATGGCTAACTGAGATCATGCAGGTTCCGCAATATCTCTGCTCCAGCGTCATGCATGTATGACAAAAAAGTCACAAATCCCTGGTAATAACCAACCATCCGACCTCCTTAACCTCATTCCCACATGGAGGTGGGGCTTTACAAGCCTCCCCTCCGCGATCCGGTTTTTTGCTTCCCATTTCCAGGGCTTTTACAGCAGCGTCAGGGCACATGATCACTGTTCCTGTCATTTTTACCTGCATATTACGTTAATTTTGTTACGATTTTCTTTCCCCTAAAGACGGAGCAGGCCATTTTTAGGGAAGCACCTCAGGTCACTTTTTGCATGGCTCGAAATAAAAGAAAATGACCTTCAAAAATAGAGCATTTAAGACAGAATTTAAAAAAATTGTATGAGTGTATAGAAAAAGAGTTGGAACAAACATCCAAAATTATTTTTGTTGACCTGATGTTTTTCATGGGGTCAAGGCAAGGTCAAAAGTCAAAACTTGGTCTCATGCGCATACTTGAACGCTAATTTTTTAAAATAAGAAATCCGGAATATACGTAGTTCAAACCAGTGTTATGCTCTTGTGTGTTAAGCCTTAGGTCGGGGGCGCAGAATAGCTTCTGCAGTTGGTGCACCCTAAAGCAACAAAAAAAAACAACAATGAAGCTTGAGGTCCATGTCAAGTCGGGTAAAAGAACTATGACGTAAAATTTACGTGTGAGAACCATATATCACGACGTCCATAAAAAGGATTTTCACAAATATAGTCAATTTAAATGATTGGAAACATTTTCAGACACCATAAACAAGCCCCGCAGCCATCCCATATGAATCTGAGGTCATCTGTCGTCATTTGAGGTCAAAGGTCGTAAGATGACTTGATAAACATGCGACTATGACAGTTTCCCATTTTTCATGCCCCTGGTGCCGCCGTTACCAACATTATACGAATAATATAACACGATATTTACTTCTACGGCATAGAATGACTGGTAATGGGTAGTAAAACTAGTAATAAAAAGGTATGCTTAACGTTTATTTTGTCCAAGGTTTTCCAAAAAAATATTCTTCCCATTTTGCAAGCCTTGTGAAACGCCCATGACATTTATCAGATTCCAAGCGTCCGGGCTTAAGGGAAAGTCCTATGGATTAATTCCTGACCCATATATTGCATCAAAATCGGTCAATAAACACTGGAGTTACAGGTGAAAAATACCCTCACTTCTTGGTTTTTGCCCCCCCCCGTATCCGTACCTTACAAGATTTTCAAAACCCAGTTTTATGAAAATGCGCTTTACGTCGTGGCGAATCGATTTCTGTTTGTTGCAATGCATTTGTACGAGTACTTCTTGAAATGTTGCGGGGAGGATAAGCCCCCCATATAAAGGAATGCTTACCAGCGTTATGGGAACGGGAATAGCGTTAAAAAACGGCCATGCGCTGGGGGCACATGGTCCAGCGCGTCGCGCGTAATTAACAAACACCGCGCGCCTGTCACGAGTTCAGTGGACACGAAGGCGGTCAGCGAGGCGTGTTACCCAGCATCGTGAATGGCGTGCCATCCCAAAAATAGTTTCCTGCCAGGGCACGGTTCCCACTGGTCGCATACCAAACGCACGGGGGCAACGCCCACGCAACGGCGAACGAACAGGTGACCGGTGGACCGACGGGCGAGGCGACATCTGCCCACAACCGTAAAAAAAGAAAAAAGGTCATCCAACGCCAGCGTGGGCGGAATATTCCTCACGGTAACAACAGGCCCGGGAGGCGTTAACAATCGCTGCCGTCAATGACTGTCCATGCCAGCACGTGGCACGGCCGGCTGCCTGGTGCTTGGAGGCGGGACGTGGTGGTGGCAACGCTGGGTGTGGGTGTGTGACGACACCCGCCTCCGTCGGCGGCGGAACGACCCGATTCGGACAGGACTTTTTACACACTGAGTGTTGGCCATACCGCCCACAGCCTGTGCCCACCAGTCCCGTGCCTGTTCCCACCAGTCAAAAGAGCTGTTTTAAATTAAAGCACCCACGGGAATGCGGAATTCTGCCTCCCGTATAAAGACTTCACTGCCTGTGAAAAGACGGCCAACAAGGTCTACGATGCGCCTTTACTGTGTTGCGTGTCGCGTTCGTTTAACCATGGGTGGAGTTTCTCATTTGTCTATTTAGAGGGTCCGAGCCTCTCTAACTCTTCTGCGGAGATCCCCTGCCCTTACTTCAAAATGGAAAACCGAAGTAAATTTTGCATAAAGAACCAACAGTTACTAGAACTTTGCGTCTAAATTGGCTGCCCTAAGACCCATCTAAAAGGTCTTATTTCGTACTGAACGTCACGTGAGAACGTCTTGTCATGGGAAGTCAAGGTCATGGGAAGCGCGACGTCCCATGACGTCAACGTCAACGCCATAGGAAGCACGTCATGTGCCCTTTTGCGAGAGTGCTAAGTTGTTTAAAAAAATCCCTAAAAACTTGGTGTTTGTTTTTTTTTTAGTTTTGAGAGATGCTGTAAATTACAAGTCGGCCTCTCAGACTTACAGGCTAACAAGACGACTACATCATTCCAAAGACGTGCTAGGGTGAAGTACTCCCTTTGACTGCGGGCACAGGTCACTTGTAGGTCATTTATTTGAAGTCGGCGTCACAAAGTTGATTCTAAATTTTGTATGTATACTGAAGTGAAATGAAAAAGGTAAATAAAACGGAACAGAACTGAATTAAATTTAAAGTTAAAGGGGAGGGGTGGGGCATCCCAGCGTCTCAACAGTTCCGCCGGCTCTACCTACACCGTGCCTGGGGTATTTTTGCCTCAGCGGGGTTCCACATTGACGTCTGCAGTGCTGGTCGGTGCGGACAGAAGTTCCCGATACGCTCAGTGAGTGGACGAGTCGTTTTTTCCTATCGCAGCCAGTACGACGAACGTTGTCCATAGCGCCTAAACGGCTTACATCAATTGGCGAGCAGTGGTCAGAACCGGAAAATGGAGTCGTGGTCAACCTGCAGCACGGCGCCACAGAGTCGTGAAGATGTCACGAGTATAACGGCGAGCTGAACTTATCATTGGTCGTGTCTTCTTGCGCAGAACGTCGAATGGGAGTCACTGGCCGTGAAGAACGGTGAACGGGAGTCATCGACCGTGTACTCACGTGTAGAACGGTGAGCTGGAGTCGTGGCGATACCACAGGACGAGCTCCAGTTTGTCTCCCGGCCGGGGCTCCATGGCTGAACACGGAAGTCTGACCTCACCGCCTACCACACCCTGGGCCGTCTGCACCGGGACTGCAACATCAGACAGAGGTGATGTCACACCCTGGGCCATCTGTACCGGGACTGCAACATCAGACAGAGGTGATGTCACCCTCCGCACCGTCCGCAGCGAAACTGCAACATCGGACAGGAGTGACGTCATATCCTGAGCCGTCTGCACGGTGACATCAGGCTGAGATTACGTCACATCGTGGGCCGTCCGCGTCGGCACTGTAACACCAGACAAAGGTGACGTCACACCTTGGGGCGTTTGCAACGGAATGGTAACATCAGAGAGATGTGACGTCACACCCAGGCCCGTTTTCAACTGGACCGTGACATCAGATACATGGTGACGTCACAAACCACCGCACCGTGATCCGTCTATACCGTGACTGTAACATCGCGCTGAAGGTGACGTCAGACATTTGTGAAATCATAATTACCAGGAACCTGAACCGATTGACTGCAACTGTTGCAACTAATAACGTCCATACGTTTTCTGTACACTTTCTCATCTCGTTTTTCCTCCACGACTAGCATGGTTGTTGTCAGTCTGCTACTGACAATGTTACGATAAAGTCCAGTGCGCGGGTGACGAGCACGCTTGGTTACCTAGTCACAGGTATATAAGTACCTACCGGGTCGCAGCCTACGTTGCGATGTCCCAAGGCGCCTCAAAAAAATGCTCGACAGATACGAAGTGATATGTGCGAGCAGTTCATGTAAGATATTTCAGGCGTTATCCTGCTTCACTAGGCTCCACGGCGGATCGCTTCATCAGCGACACACAGCACAAAGTTACCCAAAGTTATTCAGCAGCGCGATGGAAAGTTCTCAGAGGTACTGCAAAGCTGCCTCGCGGCGTCATTTGCATGTCTTAGCCGGGCCAGTCAATCTTGGGGAGCGTTCCACGGACGCCCGCGGCGACGGCTGAACCACGTGACCGCCGCGGGGCGCGTCTGCAGCAGCCGGCGGGGCCGCGATTGAAATGCTCTCCGCGCTGATTACGCCTCCGGCATTCTGATATAAACAAACCCCAATCCTAGTCTGGATTAGCCTTCGCATGGCTTTCAAAATGCCGCGGATTTAATAGTGGAAGGCTTCAAGGCGAATAACAAATTGCAGAGCAGGCACACAATGGCGTGTTCGGTGTACGTTAGCAGGTTCCACAGCAGGGAAAGTCGAAGTCACTCTCAAAATGGGCAAAACGTTGGCCATGGTGTTCCTCCTTTGCTGCGTTGTTCAGTTTTCATTGAGGGCTCTGCAGATCACCACCTATTCGCTTAAGTCTACTTTTCAACGAAGTGAACGGTACAAAGGGAGATCATTGTAAACTATAATGATGCAGGATTCTCTTTTCAGCCAAAGGATCGCGACTTCTTTGAGTTCTTTAAGATAATGGCTCCATCGAAGCCTTTTATGCCATTTCTACGAATGAATGAGGAGGGAAAACTCTGAAAAAGCAATACAAAGGAATAAAGAAAATTCCCAAAGACTCACCACGAGTCTAGCCTAGACGGAGATTTCGTCGCGAAGAGAAATGTCTGATTTAACTAATACAGCACCGGTGAATTCCACAACTTTAGCGACTTAATTGTACCCTGGAGCTGATGAAGACTGATTTGGCTTGGTAATGCAGTGGGCGAGAAGAATAGCCAAGCTCCTGTAACGGAGACATTTTGCAATAAGGTTTTATGGTTGTCACTAAACTTCTACCGACAGACGAATACGACCTCTCCTAATATCTGTTGCCATCTCAACAGCATCCACTAATGGAACAAGTTTCTTGCTCTCGATGCGAAGTTGCAGAAACAGTCAGCTTTAACGAAGGCATTTTCCATCTTACATGCGGTGAAATGGCCCTGCGGAAATGACCCTGGAAGTTTGCGGACAACAAGCTTGGCGCCAAAAGCCACGTTGTTTTCTTCGTCCACCAAACTCCCCCCTCCCTCCCTCCCTCTTGGCTCTCTCTGCGCCTTTTAACCTGGACATCAATGTCAGTACAAAGGCTTTCGTTTTCGGCGGTCGTTGTCATTATCAAACTGTTTCGCTTTCTATCGTCACGGATTCGAATATTACAAATGTATCCCCTACGTTGATTTGAATGTTGCAGGTTGTGAGTACCGTTCAGCAAACCGTTTTTGTGAAGAACCATTGTACGTTTGCATTGAAGTGTCTGTACTTGCGCACTGCATTTAAGGGAGTGGAAAACATTATCATTTTGAGACTGCTGATCAGTTTCAGATTCCTTTGTTTACAATTAAAATGGCGCAACGACATCCAAAGATTGACAATCCCACGCGTATGGTTAAACACATACGTAACTTTTCGTCTCCGTTCAACGTTGTGCTAGCCCATCCCTCCCTCCGCGTCATTGTTTTTACAGAATATGGCGAATCAAAGGACTTTATATCTATCACGTCATGTCACGTGTTACACGTTGTTTCAGAACCAAGATTATATTCTTCCGAGTTCAAATCTTTTTCCGGATATATTTCCGCATCCAAAAATATCATGTTGGCATCCTTCATGCCATCAACAATGTAATTTTGGACGCCAGTTGGCACCCGAAGTAATTGATTGGCATTTGCGTTTCGCAATTAAGCACTTCTCGGCGCCAAAGCTCACACAGTTGTACATCTCACACGTGTCGTCTCTCGACTTAATCGCTCACATGGGAGTCCGACCATGAAAGACCCGTTACTGATGGTGTTCCCGCGCGCTGCCTGAAATCTTGGCTGGATGTCCGATTCCCAAAACCAAGGGTTTTGTATGCAACAGCAATAAAAACATTGTTATTGTCATTGTTTCTCTGCATAAATATATGTTACCTGGATGGCACCAATGCATACAAAACACTTCACTTTTGATTCTGTGTCCATATTCTGTTTAGATTTTGCATTAGTGTTTTCAAATGGATGGTGAAAAGACAGGACAGCCAACTCCCTTGCAGTTTGGGCTTGATGATTCAAGTCCTGTCCCCACAACCCATGCATTTCTACAAATAAAGTGACTTTGCAACGATCAGCCAGAATGCGCTATATATTTACTGTTACGTGAAGTTCCATACCGAAGCAATATGAATGGCCCAACATCTCCGTCCGAAAACTTTTAACTTCTGCCCATAGGCCAAAGCCCATCAAACGTATCTTGCTTGCTTTTACATCCACTGACGATGGCAGCAGCAGGCACTTTCAGGTCAAAGTTGCATAACGTGTAGCTCTAACTATCGCATATCTCCCAGCCTGGCTTCTTTTTCCAACGGCCTCCCCCCTTCCCCCTTCCGCTCCATGACGTTGCGCATTTTGCGGCGCCTGTTACTGGAACAGCCCTCTCAGCCTGCGTGTTTCTCTGCTCAGTCCTGGGGGCGACCCCCCACCCCCCCCGCCGTCCGTGTGGGGCGTCCCGACTGCAGTCGGCCAGCTGAGCAGCGTTTGACGCCGCTGGCCGCCCGTCGCGTCCGTCGCCGCCGGCCGGCCGGCTAATCAGCGCCCCGGGCGACGGTAACGACGGGACGAGGCGAGCGTCGGCGGCGGCGAGCCGGCCGTATAATGAGCGCGCGGCGCGGCGGCGGCGGGCCCCCGGACAGCGGCCGCGGTCCGCCCGACGCTCGCGCGTCGACGACGCCCGGTCCGGCCGCGCGGGGAATTGCAAATTCGACGTGAACCGGCTCAAATGGCCGAGGCGGGAGGCAGCAGCGGGTCTCCACGCTAAGTACGGGCTGCGCGTCGGCCGTTAATTCGAGGGTGGAAAGAGTTCAGATAAATCGTTCATTAATTAAACTTTTAGTCGGCAATGTTTCGGCGTCACTGCGTTTATATTAAGGGGTTCGCACAGCAATACCTCATGGATATCATCCAATCCTATCCTTACTTCTTTCACTGGCTTGTCGAGCGAGCTTCCCTGGCCACTTATAGTTTCCCACCTCAAGTTCCCTAACTTAACTAATATACCGCACATCCCATCCCATCACCCTTGCCCACGTTATCGGTCTGAAACTTGTTCTTTCGTTTTTTTTTGAAATTTTCATTTCTCCGCATTTTCTCATTGCGACGTTGACATGAAGAGCATCAGCTTCTGTACATTCACTTGTATATATAAGACCCATTGTGGAATATATACCAATGAGTTGGGAATGTTAGCTCAGACACGGCTTTGACATCAAAACAAAAAAGACCGTAGCACCGATATTGACGCCTTAAGGTAAAACAGTCTCATTTTTCGTTTTGCTCCCACTTCTTTGAAGTGATTTAATAGGTTGTAATTATTTCAGCTGCAGCCTATTTCTATATAATCCTTCCACACTACTTCACATTAATGCGCTTGCATTAATTTCGATACCAGCGATGAATGGCAAGGCAAAGTACTAGAGCATCAGCGTCCATCGCCTTTTTCACAGCACCAGCTGAAAGCCAACGATGGACTCACCTCCCGAAGTGTCCACTCTTGCTTCAATTTGAACAATCATGCAGGCGGACAGCTGGCAGCAAACCAGTACGGCGGTGGGCAGCCCTCGGCGAGAAGACACCGCCGCCATTTCTGGAAAAAATAATCCCAGGGAAATTAGAATATTTGGACAGGAATGCAGTTATCTGCTGGCAGTAGAATCAGAGCTATCCCCGGGTCAAGCGAAGTCATATGCATCATTTTTACCTCGGATAGTTCATTTCCATTTGCTAGGCTTACTGACAAATGGAAGAGAAGACCAAAGGTTGTGGAAAGGCAAAAAAGGAAAGGATGAGAAATGGAAGAGGGACAAAACAAACCTGGCCCCGGTCAAATCCGCCGGACTTGAACATCAATATAACATTTCGGGCTTGACGTCAGAAATTACAGTTTCACTGTGGGCCGGAGCAAATGGGCCCGGAAATGCGTGAACGTCTACGCGTAGGGCTCAGCACGCGAGGGTCCTTCTTGTGAAGACTACAAGCGTATCGGAAACATTCTTCGTTAGAGGGCATTGCATATGAGGCTCACTAGGTATGAAGGCGCCTCAAGCGCGGAGGGCTCCTCACATGTAAGGTGTGTAACCCCCGACCTATCTGCGGGCAAAAACCCTTCCTGAACACACTGTGGTAGCTGTCTTTATCCCGAGCTTGAATGTCCACGATGAGTAGAAGTCTCCTCCTTATGAGAGGGTTACAGAGACGGCGCCGATTTTGGCGTTTTCGGGAGGGTTCAAGCCCTCTCATAATTTAGAGACTTAATTAGTATTGGATCGATCTGAGTTAACTACTCTCCGGAGGCAACTGAAGGAAATCCCGCCTTAGCCTCTCCAGCGTGTTCGTCTGCGTTACCAATAATCTTCGCCACCAGCTGGTCAGAGGCATCAGGTGGTGCAGCTGCATTAGGGCGAACGAGGCGGGAGGGGACCTGACGCCTTATTGTCCGTAAGACGTAATGTGTCTGGGAAGAACGAAGCATGGTTTGGCTCATGTTTTCGCATTATATTTTCGTGCATCACGCCACTGTAATTTCGCTTCAAGCATAACGTAATAAAACGTGCTAATCGCCTTCTGCAGGTACAGGAAACAAGGCTCGAGCTTCCACAATAGCTTGCCTCGACACAGCCCATGTTCTTGCACGGCAGTGTCACGCTGTTATTATGCCAGGACGCAGGACAATGTCAGTCAGTCGGCTGGGACATCACACCATCCTGCACCGCCTTACCAAATTCAGCGGTGACAATGATAACGGTGGCGTGACACGCAGCCATCATGCTGCCGTGAAAGCAAACAAAGCAAAAGCGACAAGGTGTGTGCTAATTTGAATCAGTTGTCGGCATTCAGAAACAAATGGACAGCAGAAGCCTCCTTGGGCTCTCATAACTCATATTAATTGGCTGTTTGCTTTGGATTGGATCGCCAGTTCGGGATTGGCGTTTACAGGGTTGACAGCGCAGTTGTCGAGTCTGGACACAAAGGCGTCCCATTAAAATGGTGTCCCGCGGAATAAGGGGTCCTCTAGAAATGCAATCCCCGCCAGTTGGTTCCACCTTTTCTCAGACGTATAAAAAGGGAAGGAGACATCACGTACGTGAGAGTCGCAAGCACATACTCGCGTAACTCGTGGTAGCATCTCTCCTAAAGGCCCGGATACACGCAACAGTGCCATGCCGCGGGCATGCCATCCTCGGTCATAGGATGTTCATGCTGCGCCAGACGCAGCCCTGAGAACTGGGCGGCAAATGCCTGCGCTCGTTTCATCCATCTTCCGTAGACCAAAGCCAAATCTTCGTCCGATGAGGACAGCTCTTGTGATTCTTCTGCGACTATTGGTGCAGCATGGCCTGTCTCAGGGGACATGAGACAGGGAGGGCCAGAGCGGGACTCTCCAGCGAGGATGCAGACGGACCCTGGAGTGCAATCTTTCCGCCCAACGACGTGAACGTAACGCCGTTTTTGTCCGAAGTTGGGGATGCAGGTGCATCCCATCTTACGAGAAGGTGCCACCCCTACGGACGGCGACGCTCCACAAGGACGGAAAATATCCCCCGCCCAGCATTTCCGGAATGCAGCGCATTGCCCTACAGGCGTTAAATGCAAAGGGAAATGGAAAAAGTCCGCTAAACCCTCCGGACTCCTAACGCGCAGACCCTGCTGCGCAGACCCTGTTCGTGCCCAAATCTCGTGCGGTCCCAGCGCCGCCCGCTGGTCCCGGACAGGACCCGATCACTAACGGCCGCCGAACGGCCGGGGGACGGCCGGCCGGCGGATCGGGCGGCTGCGGCGCGGGAGCCGAATGACGCGCCGCACAGGGCAAGATAAATGGCGGCCACCTTGGTCGCGGCCGTTTAATCGACCACGCCGCGGCGCGTGCTCGCAGTCGTTCGGCGGCCGGCGGGCCCGCCCGCGGGCGGCCGCGGCGCGGGATCAGAGGCAGGGTGTCTCCAGGGGTGGCGGCAGACCAGAGGCAGGGTGTCTCCAGAGGCAGTGGCGGCGGACCGTCCCCAGAGGCGGCGGCGGCGCGGGACCAGGGACAGGGTGTCCCCAGGGGCGGCCGCGCCGGCAGAGCCACTCTAATGGACAGCGCTTCCGCCGGCCCGCAGGCGGCCGAGCGACCCCTTTGTGCGTGGCACGCGCGCTGATCCGCCCCGAAAACGATCCTCCTGCAGCGGCAGCATCCACGCTGGCGGTAATGACGCGCTATCAGTGTCCTGCGACCAAGCCTCCAGAGCGCTGACGGTGTTTTGGTGGGGCGAAGTTTACGTCTCCCGTCAGCACCACTGGCGTCTTCCAGCCGGGGCGTTGGACGACAATCACCTTTCGACCGCGCCCAGAACCTGTTGACGCACCTGTTGACCAAGATGGCATATCGCCGGCACCGAAAGATCGATAGGACGCGGCCTTTTGTAGACAGACGACCCGTTTCCCCGCCCCAATCATTCATCCCCCCGCGCCGGAGTTTAGGTTTGATCACAATGGAAATCTGACAGAAAAAGACAAAATGCGTCGACGACGTAAAGGAATATCCAGTGGATTGGAAAATGGGGCATCCACCTAAGCGCTTGATCGTTTGCCATTGTATGAGACAGCTCATTCAGCCTTCTGCAAAAGGTACAAAGCCTGTCAATACAACAGAAGCGCTGGCGACGTTCAGTGATGGTAATACGGACGGTACATGGGACACGGACGGGCAACGGACAACCATTGAATCTCTGCCAACGGCTCGACGGCGACATACAATGGAGGACCGCAGCTTCGGCGAAGTGAGTGGTGGTCTCGATACTCGATGCCGCTCAGGGCTATGCGAATACAGCGCTAACTTGTACATGGTTCGGCAGAGAGACACGTGGCAGGAGTTGATTCACGGATGCGGAATTCCCGGCGCACGGGTTCAGTTTGGAAGCTTCTCGCATCCAGTTCATGGATGACGCACTGCCAGTCCAATAAGGATCACGCGCGCTTCACGCATTCCAGTTTCTAATCCGTTACAAATATCTACGCAGTTCTTGCTATACTAGAGTCCTGTCTGCCCAGCACACTGTTTTTCTTTGTGCATGAAGCTGGTCGCAGGAGCCCGGCAGCTGGGAAGGGTTGTCAAAATCAAGCCTGGTTTTAGCGTCTGGCGAGACTCACATGCTCGTATTTCCATTTTCCTCCTTGGTGTCTTTGTGACGATAACGAGAATTGCAAATACCTTTGTCCCTTTACACAGCATGACATTGTCACTACAGTCGAGGCGTTCCCCAACGTCGCTGGAGGGCGCAAAATGAAACAAATCGACCCATGATGCAAAAGATATCAGGTCACATCCAAGCAACATCTGCGGCGTTGTCACTCGGTTAATATGCTCCATTACCATAATGCGTCTCACGTTGCATTAGCTGCTGGTTTGACAGATCCGTTCTCTTTCTCCCGTGCCGAATCGGCGTCAGCGAGTTTTACAGGGGCTCTGTGCTGTCACACTTCTCAGGAAGTATGAGCCAGAAGTTGGCGCGGCTAAAACGCCGGACAACTAAAAATGTGAAACATTAGGTCCTCGACAGTTCGGTCGCGGTTTATTTCAAAAAGGGCGGCTAAATTGCTGAAGATGCTAGGTCTCCGCAGGGCACGTCGCATAACTCCTGACAGACGGCTCAACGGAAATTGGAACGACCGCCGCCAGTGCTGATGAATGGCTTTCAAAAGTCTAAACCAATGTAGCGGCATGCTTGCTAGTGATGCAGTCTCGGATCTCCCGTCGGCGGTTTCCAAGGCAACCGCCGGTTACGTTTGACTCTCCCGTGCGTGTCAACTTTAACTTTACCAGAGCTACCATTAAAAGTTTGAAAAACCATGGCCATCGCCGTTTGAATATGAACGGAGAATAGCAAAAGGCGGTCCGTTCAAAGGGTTTTTTTATGCCGTGAAAGGCTTCGTTACAGCCGTGCGTCCATTGAAACATCTGTAAACTTCTCGGTTGGTCTCTTTCGATTGCGCCGGAAGAAATGCATTGTCTGGCCACAAGTACTGCGGATACATACTCAACAGAAAAATAAACAGCCTTTCAATACGGCGATTTTGTCTTTTCCTTAACCAATTGCTGCAGTTTGCTTTCATCTTTTGCGAGCTGAGATGGATTTCTAAACGCATTATTTGGGCAGCACGGCCTTGCTACACATTTTCATGGTGTTGCTACCGACTGAAAGGCAAAAAGACTATTTCGATTTTCCAATGTCAGACTCTTATTTGTTCGTTGACAGGCTGCACTCACTGGACGCCGTTATCGAGAACAGGACTTCCCAGCATGTTTGGTGGAGGTACCGCCGTTTCACAAAGGAAAGGTGTTCGTGAAATGAGTGCATATGCTGTGTATGTTGAGCTTCGTGACGTCTCTTCTTGACTGCTAGACCAGTGGCCGATTTGATTCCCATTACGCATTTCTGTTTTTGTGCCTAACAAAATCACAGTAATTTGTTTTTAATGCGTTATATTGTATATTGTTCATCGTGTTCTATGACGAATGCACTAACATTGATCGAACTTTGGCCGTGCTGCAATGACACCATCACAGCTTTTGTTTCTTCCCGTACCCCACAACGCTGCCAAAAGTGGCAGGATTTTCAGGCCATAAAAACGGATGTTATATCCTACATTTTGTGACCTTTGGACATGGCCATAAAAGAGTCATGACCATACCATGGCCTTGGGCAGCGGGATTTGTCCTGTCCAGTTCGATAGCCGCGTTATTTCGCGCGGCACTCTCCCGTACCAGCCTAAAGTCCAGCCCTGAACTTTTTGACTTGTATGATGGCCATAAACGACATCAATTCCGCATCTCGTGGAAACACCCAAACCAAAGAATAGCGAAAGTCCATACGACATATCAATGAGCAGATATGTTCTGGGTAGAGCACATCGACGCCGACGTGCGACTGGTCATCAAAAGCCCTACAAAAAAACAATTCCATCTCTTTCTCTTTCTCTTTCCCCTTTCTCCGTTTCCCTCTCTCTTTGTCTCGAAAAACCGAAGACCTCTTTTACATGTCAATGAAAATATGATGTTCTTACGACGACAGTAGTGTCACACAACGTTGGCTGAGATACATTCACTTATCGGTAGTATTCCATATCCGCAGCGGAAAAAAAACACTCACAGTGCAGAATGCTTCAGCTTTCAACATGATTCAACAATCACTTAGCAGATACAAAATACGACAGTTCGTCGTATTTTGTATCTGCCGACAAATTGTATACTGAAGATGGGCAATGAATGTGCCTAATTTGGCTTTTTATTTGCCTCACGCTCTTATCGTTTCGGACATTTTTTCAGTACGGCTTCCTATTTAAGAAAATGCAGATAGCTTCACCACTTCACCATAACATAGTCTCAAAAGTCCTTGAAGCGCAAGGGGCGAGTAAGAGGTCCGGGCTGCCGGCGCGCTCCTCGCCAACTCTGGCGCAGTCGGCGCAGGACGCGACAAAGGCGGTGACGCTAACGACCGCTTTGATTGGGGGCTGGGGTGGCCGCCGGGCGGTACTCGCTTTGTCTGCCTGTCTCGGCGTTCATTTTCGGCACAACAGATTGACTGCAACCTGCCCGGTATTGACTCTGGACGGATCGCCCCACCGTCGTGGGTTGATGACCCCCTGGCGGCCGCACTGTCCCTCCTGGGTGGTTCCCAGTACGACTGACTCTGGGTCCTGATCATTCTGGTCAAAAGGTGTGTTCAAGCACTGGCTATTTCCCGCAACCGCCTTGGGACAGTCTGTAGTTGGCTCTGTTCCCGTACTCATAGCGCATGAAGGCATTCCCGTATGGCAGGGTGGCTGATTCGGTCACCCGTGAGATATCAAGAACCACCTGTCCGATCTGAACTAAAAAAACGGCGATCATGCTCAAAAATGTTGTGGCATGACGTTAACTGCATTTCTATAAAAGGAAACCTTGACAATGTCGCAAGAGATGGATAAAGGATGGCAGAAAATCAGAAAGAGGGTATTTCTGACTTGTTATAGCTCATGGATCGGTTTTGATGCAGTTCGCATAAATAAATTGGTCTTTTACTTTTGGCCCGCACCTGTGGAATTTAAACAAAATTCATCTGTTTTATACATAAGACGTAAGCACCGCATCATATTGTTGATATAGTGTTGGCATGGGCGGCGCAAGGGAACATGGGAAAGGAAAACCATGGAGGTCACATTTACGTCAGGTCAGCTTATGACCTTTGGCCTCAGATGTCCTCAAAATTATATAAAATGATCTTGGGTTGTTTTAATTTACCGTCCCCTTCAATATCCCGTTTGTGACTCTCCTGATAAAGGGTAGGCACGCAGTCATTTTAAGTCATAATTCCGTGGCCGGACCTGATTCAACTGAAGGTTACAAAGGAAGCAGAAAACGTTGTTCTACGCCATTTTTGTTCCAGTTGTCCATTTTGAAAAAAGAACCAAAAAGTAGGCATGAAACCAAGCATTAACTACGGACCGTCACCTGAAAATGTGAAGTTACTCCAGGTTAACAGAAATATTTTTGCATGTTTGCCCATTTATACTTCTGGGCACTCGTATAGAGTTTAAAGCTGTGTTTTCGACATTCATTTTTTTGGCAACCGTTTTTCTTCTTTGCTTAGCAGTGCCAAAAACAGGCCCCAGATAGTCCAAAGCTTGATTTGGTCCGGTTGCGATTTCCTACCCTGCCAAAAACAATGTGGAATTTTGACAAGATACGCAGAAAGGTTGGGAAAATTAACTAAGTTTTGCGATGCTAAAATGTTTTAAGATGCTAAAAAAAACTTGGAAATGCGAGCGAAAAACCGGAACGAACGGAAACAGGGATAAAGCCTGTGGTAGCTCGAATGGCCTCAACTAGACTGGGCAGGGATAGCAGGGCAGGAGCAAAAGGCAATCATCACTCGGCTTCCGGGTTTAAGAGCGGTCAACTACATTTCTATAAAATTTTCATAAAATTATATATATATATATATATAAAATTATATATATAAATTATATATATATATATAATTTATATGTAATATATATATATATATATATATATATATATATATATATATATATATATACCATATTTGTGGGAAAGATCTTTTCCAAACCAGACTCGCGTCCACATTCCTTGTAAGGCCCATTTTTATAGCATTCCATGACACGTATAACATTTAAGGTGACCAAGCTACAGCCATTATCAATGCATTAGTTTCATTGTACGTGGTATCCAGGATTATGTACAAGTGTATATATTACGTGGCACATACATTTCACTAAAATTCATCAGAGCACAAATTTCTTTGAGTCTTCGGGGCTTGTCCGACTTTTGCTTTTTTGCGTCACGCAGTCCTTCACCTGTTAATCACATTAGTCAGCCCATGTATTAATTTGTCAGTCAGCTGGCGGTAAGTATTGGCATCTTACTCGGCTTTTTCAGGGGCCAGCCGGTGACAGCCTGCTATTTATCACGTAAAGAGTAGTCACGCAGACATTAATCATGGCCTCAGTGCATGCTTGTTCAGCGGCGCATGTTCAGCAATGACCGCATGGCTGGAGTTTGGGCTACCGCACAATCAATGTTTCCAGTGAACGCCTTTCCGCGGACGGTGCACGTGGCTGCGGCGTGAGCGCGAGCGGCGCCGCGGCCCAGTCCTCGCTCCCCGAGCGTGCCTCTCTGCTGCCTCCCCGGAGTCCGTACCGCATCAGCGGAATCATCGGCGCCTCTCCCTCGCGCCCGCTGACGTCACAGCGTGGCTGTCCACGTTATCCGGTCCCGTTCGCTGTCCACTCTCCAGTCCCGGTGGGTCGTGGCTGTCCGGCCTCGGCAAGCGTCGGTTTTCTTTCCAGGATTTTCTTATCTTTCTTTCTCTTTCGGGCGATGCAGTTTTTGACCTCCACCACACCAGGCCTTTCCGGAGTCCGCAGCGGCCTTCACGGCAGCCGCGGAAGCCCCGGCTCGTCCAGACCTCCCCGAAGCTGGTGGGAGGCGGTCCTCGGGGACGCCCCATCGTCGACCGTACTGCCGGGCGGACGGAACCGATCGCGGCAGAGGTGGGCGGCGCCAGGGGAACGTCTCGCAGGGCAACGGGCGGCGGCCAGCTTTTGCAGTTTCCTCTGAAGAAGGGCAGCAGATGATCACGGCACTCGGAGATAAACTTCAAGCTCTGCTCTGGATCGCCCTTGTCTGGAGAACGCCCCCACTATGCACAAATGTTTTTTTTGCCTTGTTTTCTTCGGCCTTTCACAATAAGCTCACAGTGAACGAACTTTTCTACACCAAAAAGCCCATCAAATCCGGAATGGTATTCGTTTTAGAATCAGGCGAATGCGAAGTACCGCAAAGAAAGCACCACATATCCATGCCTCGTCGAAAAAAGGTTTCACTTAAAGACTCCGCTCGACCAGATGATGAAAGACGACCAGCTACTATTTGGGAACGCGAATAAGGGCGACTACGGGCACTTTGATGGAAAGGTCTTCCGCGTTTTGTGATTGCGGCTCCATTCCTGGACAGTATGTCCCGGCAGGGACAGATGAAGCGAAAAGATACCAATTCATTATGCCCAGTTCATCAACGGGCCCATTGAAGGAATATTTGGTCCTCCCGGACTGCGAGATAAGCCATTTCAAGGAAAATTGATATTCGGAAATCGGCGAATTGAATTCCAATCAAGCGCAATTCAAGTCAAATGGTCGTTTCTGTGCGGGCAGGCCGCAGGCTGTGTCGGCAGTCTCGTTGGATATTCCAACTCCGGGCGGGTAAATCAGATGAATGAATCGATTGAAGTCGCATGACCGGAAGACATGCTTTTAGTGTTGGCTTGTGTCGGCACAAGGCGCAGATCTTTGAGAGCAGGGGAGGAAAACGTGTCTCACCATGCTTCATCGATGTCTCTCCATGCCTGAAATATCCGATACACAACGTATCGAATAATACCGCATATGAAACATTTTTAAGCCTTTTGCTTGTTTTTTTCATGTGTGTGCGTGTGAACGTGAAGAAAACAGCCTCAGGGCGGTGTCGACGGGAACCTCGCGTGGTCATGAGCCAGCGGCGAATCATTTCCAGTGCCCCTCCTTTTTTTTTTTTTTTTTTTTTTTTGTTTTTTTTTTTTTTTTGGGAAAATGCCTTTTTCCCCCCTTTTTTGCCCATGGCCCCCTCCCCCCCCTTTTTTTTTAAAAGCATGACCTGATGCATTGTTTATGTCCACCGCATCACAGCCGCGACGAATTGAGGCGTTCCAGGCCGGTCCACGCTGAGCCTTGAACGTTCCCCACTGGCCTTCCCGGACCCATGCTCCACTCCCGGCCATCTGGCCGACGCCGAACCTGGGCCGGGATGACACGCCACGGCCGGTATCGCGGCCGCGTTGTCCGCAGCTGTCCAGCGGCCCCGACACGGCCGCGGCGGCCCCTCTGCGCAGACAACGTCCGCCGGGCGAGCCGCGTGGGTCGGCGCCGCGTGAGCGATCGGTCCTGACGCTCGGAGGTCAGCGAGCTGGGCACTCGAACGTGAACCGGTCCGGTCACGTGATCCGGGGCTGGATTCTCGTGTCGAATATCCGTCAGCCGCGTGAAGTTGAGTCGGCGAGGAGAGCTCGACCTGCCGCAGAGGGTCTGGCGGGCAGTGACTGAGAAGTTTCGGGCTGACAGTCCGGCGCAATTTCGCGGCGCCGGCAATCGATTACAGCTTGTCCGCGCCGGCAAGCAAATGATCATTGCCAAACTGGTCGTTGGCAGAGCTCTGAAGCCCTCAGACCTGCACAGCCAAAGTGGCGCGTGAGTGGCATTTAACTGCGACGGGAGGCTCAGGGGGACTAATCACCTCAGCCGGGCACCATGGTGAGCACCAAACTGGGCGGCTAATCACTTAATCTGGAAGATCATACTAGGCACCATACTGGGGGACTAATCACCTCAGCTGGGACACCGTAATGGGCACCATACCGGGGGACTAATCATTTCGACTGGGGCACTATACTGGGCACCATACTGGGAAGTAATCACTTCGGCTAGGGCACCTACTATTCAGCCCGTCCGAATGTTGTTCATCCGGGACATCTCGCCCCGAAAGCAGTTCGTCCAAGGCAGCAGTTCTCCGAAGAGGCTCAGAGCTTACTTCCGCCACCTGACCGGCTGGCCCTCCCCCTCCCCTTAGACACCTGTCTGGCTTACTCCAAGGCACCATCTCGTCGGGAAGTCTGCGATGTCCACGAACAGACTAACTTGGGCCGGAACAAAAGGCGTCAGAACGCCTCCAAAGTCCCTCTCCCGCTGGCTTGATTTGGTCCGGTGCACATCGGCGCCGGACATCTTCACAACCTCCTCTGCCGTGGCAACAGCCTGCTGTCGGACGGCGAGACGGCTTCCCTCTTCAGACGGAACCCGGAGCCGGAGTCCGGCTCGCGGGCCGGAGCGGCTGCCGGACTCCTCGGTCGCCATGATTTCCTCCGGGTGCACTGCCGCAGGTGCTGGCACCGGCGCGTCGTGCCCGTAAAGCTGGCCCGGCCGGAGGGCCGCCCTGGAGCCGGCGACGGTCACCGTCTACCGTTGCCCGGCGGCCGGGGCTGTCGCGGTACCACTGCGGCGCGGCGGCGCTCGGCTGCCGTCCCTGGGCCCCGCCGTCGCCGCTCGTCCGGTTCGGTCCGGCGGGAGGTGTTCCGGAGAGTGAAGCTCGTGCCAGGGGAGCGTGCGTTTACACGTGCATGGCGTAACTCAGCACATGGGTTGAAGTCTTTTTCCGGTGGCACTGCAGTCGAAATCAGGGTGGAATCCGTTCAGAGGCGGTTTAGAAAAAAATGGTTTCGACTCATTTTCTCCAGCCAAAGAAATAGGGCTAATGCGACATTTTCCAAACCTATGTGAGACAGCTGCCATCGCAGCTTCTCTTCATTTCCTCCACCTCCCTCCCAGCCCGCTCCTACCGTTCATGCCTTCGTCTACCGCGTGAACCTGGCTGGGTATCACGGAACTAGCGGCACAGACCAGTGGAGACGGCAGCAGGTGCTTCTATTTCGCGGCAACATCAAGCGCAAGCCCACAGAAGGAACCTGGACAGAAGCTACTTCAAATTACCGTTTGTTCTCCCAGCCTTTGAATACCCTGATTTAGTCGGCGTTACCGCAACAAGGCAGTATAATTTGAGTGCTGCTTTAACCACATTCCCGGCAGAGGCGGGCTGAATTCGCCCTCCTCGGGTTTTTCGCTTGCCAATTCCAAGGTTTTTGGCGCACCTTCACGAAACCTGATGGCTTTTCCTAGCTATTTTTTCTCCGACCTGCGACAAAATTTCGTATTTCCATTTTGCTCAGGGGCAGAGCCAGGCAACGTTTTTGAAAGGCACCTCAGTTCATTTTTGGCCCTGTTGAGGGTAAAAGGAAAATGACTGTCAAAAACAGCGTTTTTAAGATAAAACTGAAAAGTTTACATGGATGTATAGGTAAATAGTTGGGCAATATACGGATGCAATTTTGTTTATCAGAGGTCATTTCATAAGGGCAGGTCAAGGTCAAAAGTCAAAATGTGGTTTCATAGTGAAAAATGTTGGCGCCATTTTTTTAGAATGCCGAACCCGGAAAGCATATGATGCAGAAGGGTACTCTCTACTTGTGTACCAAGTTTCAGCTTGATATCAGGTCGGGTTACGGAGCTATGACCTAAAATGTCAGTGCGCGTATCCTATGTCACAACAACCGTAAAATGGAATTTCAGGAAGAGAGTGAATCCAAATGATCGGAAACTTTTTCAGATAATATTAAATGCACACGAGATCATTCCAAGTGACTCTAAAGGTCATTGGAAGTCATTAAGGTCAAAGGTCGTTAGCTGATCTGAAGAACATGGACCTACGACGGTCCCCTCTTTTATGTCCCTGGCATCGCCTGTTCTAGCATTATACAAACATTGTGGTACGATTTATACTTTTTCAGCATAGCGTGACTAGTAGCAGCCAAAAAAGTGCTCTTAAGTTTTTTTGTTAAATAGGTTTTTGAAAAACTAGTCCTCCTATTTTCAAAAACCTGTGAACCCCCATGAATTTTCTCGGAATTTCAAATGTGTGAACCAGTGGCTAAGTTTCATCCATAATCTCTCGATTCATGCCAATTTTATCCAAAATCGGTCCATAAACAACGGAGTTATACAAAGTTCAAAAATGTCCCCATTTTGACTCCCCTCTGTATCCACCCCTTTAAGAATTTTGGGAACTTCTTTTTATAAAAATGTACTTTACGTCATGGCAAACTGATTGCCTTTTCTTGCAATAAAATCGGACGAGTGGTTCTCACGATCTCGGGGGGGGAATCCTCCCCCTTGCCGGGGATCGGCCATACCGTTTAGCCCTCCGGGAATAGGATTAATCTCCAAGGTGAGCGGTTTCTGCTGCCCGACCAGTAGATCGAGTTTTCGACATTGATGATCGTGAAAGCGGCAGCCAGGCACGCATTACTGACATATATGCTCCAAGCTTTATGCGTCAGAAACATCTACGTCCTGGTGGGTCTCGTCTATATATATATATATATATATATATATATATATATATATATATATATATATGTGTGTGTGTGTGTAAAATCTATGGCAAATTTGAACGGAACATAAAGCATGTTTTTCTCGCAAAGGTCTCATTTGAAATCTTCCAATGCTACGATTTGTCGGTTTGTTGAAAGTGGATACATTAAAGATGAGGCGATTCAATCTACTTAAATGCTATTCTTTAACGTTTTGGACATTTCTTAGAGTAAAATATGGCATAAGGTAAATATTCACATGTTATGTATGTTATGGATATCATCCAAAATATCTTCTCGGCGTCAGAATTGCAGGTTTCACGTGACATCAGAGCACATTGGAACCACATGGAAGGCACAATGGTATCACTTTTTAGGTCTTTAGAGATGCATTTGAAGGAGATTGCACCAAAATATCACATTACTTCATACTATACATGAACGACGACATTATCGACGCTGGCGGTGTGCTGTTCAATATGTTAAGAAATTAAAAAAGAACATTATCACATGTATATGGAAGAATGGGTGAGCTCATCTTCGATTTCCTGACCTTAATCAAACAGAACTTTCGTGAGCAAACACGCAGAAGAATGCTGCCGATGTCCCATTTGAACAGATTTATTTGAAGAGGAGTTATCTTTGCTTTTGAAACAAAAAGCAGCATAGCTCACGGCATACGGCGCACAGTGTATAGGGTATGGGTGCAAATGCATACGACACAAAGATGATTCATATTTGCCTGCCCCTTTGCTGCCTGACTTAGCCACTGGACCCCTGTATCAACCATCAAAACCGTGTTCTGTGTAGGACGACGTCTCGTAAAACCCACTAAAATAAGCGTATGGTCATGTCCACTAGCATAAATGGCCCGGGAACTGACTTCGCACCCGTAACATACGAAAAGAAGTACCATAAACTGCAGGCCTTTGTCCCATTACAGCCGCCGGCTCGGCGCCGACTTACATCACTCTTTTGCCAAGGGCGAGCGAGGCAGACTGATTTCCAAGATCGCCTGCCTCCCCGGGAAATAAACTGGCGCGTTTCTGCCCCTCAGCGCCGCCAGGAGACGCGCCGTTTTTGCCGCCGGTGTCGCGGCGCCCCGACGCGACGGCGGCTCAAAGCTGCGTAGCGAGCCGTCCGTCCGTCCGGCGCACCGCCGCCGGCCGGCAGAGGCGTACAATTAGATTACTGCAGGTGACACGAGCGAAATGACGGCTTGTTAGCGACGCGGGAGGGCTGATCGAAGTAACCTCTCCGCGGCGGGGGTTCCCTATTGGCGGGAGGCGGCCAGCGTGCCCGCTGTATCGTCGCTCGGCCGCAGTCGGTCGGGAGAATCGTTGGAGACAGCCTCATGTGAGCCCGGATGTGAGCGGCCGGCACATGCTCAGTCGGCACGCTCTGCTGTGGGTGGGACAGCAGGCGCGTGGCCAGACATATGTGGCTCAGGAGGTTGCGCAGGCAGTGGCGGCAGGACCCGGAGATATTGTGCCGACTGACACGATCCAAAAACATCAAATGATGTCATCGACCCAGAGCGTCATAACGCTGGCACACTCAGTACATGCTTGCTATTAGAATGGCACAGTGATTAACTGGTTCAACTCAAGACAGCCCCATTAAGACAACTCCAATCTCCCATCGTCAGCGCTGTCTCAATCGTCGTTGCTGTCCCCATATCGACACAGACATATCCTCTCAGGTACTCGGCGATGGTAAGGGGTACAGGGAGTACCGTGCTGGTTATACGGCCATCAGTAGTGGACTGTCAGCCGTCCAGACCGCCTCCAGAGAGCACCAGACCAGTTATTCCTTCGGGGTGATCCCGGCACCACCGCCCTCTCATCATTGACCTGCAGACAGCACATCTGGTCCGTCAGAGACCTGCAGACAGCACATCTGGTCCGTCAGGGAGCTGCAGACAGCAAATCTGGTCTATCAGGGAGCTGCATACAGCACATCGGGCCCCTCAGGGAGTTCAAGGCCGCACAACGATGGAATGCCTCGTGGCCAGCGGCGCGTCACGCGAGTATGCACACGCGTCGTCCTTCAGCACGCTCATCGCATGCGTTTGTGGCGGAGCGTCTTTAAAGCTGGCAGGGCCGCCGGCCGCCCGGTCCCACCCGTGACCGTATGAGTCTGCCGTGCTGCGAATGCGCCGCAAGAGACGCCTCATGGAGCGAGCCTCGACTGCCCCTCCGTCGCGGGGATTTCTTTGTCCAGAGCGCGGGCCGTGGGCGTTACGAAGCCGCCGCGCGCCCCGCTGGCGTGGCCCACCGTCACGTGACGGCGGCCGGGATTCCCGCCGGCCGGGCCGCGTGACGTGCCGTGCGCCGCCGGCTGTCGCGTGACGCCAAATCACATCGGGAGATTAGAGGACCGAGGTCGTGAGCGACGCCGAGACACGGTGGTCCTTCGGCCGGCGCGCGCGTTAAAGCAGCCGACGTTTTGTTTTTGTTTTTGCTTTGCTGCAGCGGTGGTTCAGCGGCGAGCAGATGGGCAGAGTAGCGCTGGTCAGGTAACACGTATTCGCCGCCTAGTGTGCGACTGTTGAAATATGGCGTCGATGCCGGAGACTGACCAGTGCTTAGTGAGTCTGGTTTTCGACCGGTTCCATTTGTTTTGCAATCTCCGCGCAGTAGTCCTGTAAAAACATTTAGCTTGGCATGCACAAACAAGGAACATCCAGAATGATGCTGCTTCCTAGTTTCCTGATAGCCTGTTCGATAATATGAAAATAATGGCGTGGAGATAGGGTGGGGAAAGGGGGAAAATATGGAGGAAGACACTGGAGGGAAGGGAAAGAGAGGGAGGCAGAAGAGGGAAAAAATGGGGACCAGAGGGGGGCAGAGAGAGAGGGAAAGAGAGAAGAGGGAAAGGAAATGGGGACGACCAGATGGGGACAAGGAATGAGAGAATGAGAGAGAGAGAGAGAGAGAGAGAGGGGAGAGAGAAAGAGGAAAAGAGGCCCGCAACTGATTTAAACATTCCTTTGCTCCAATCGGAATTCCGCTTGGTCGTTGTTTAAGCAACGACAACTCATGTCGAAGTCTCAGCCGATGACGAGGCGCCTAGCGGTGCCGACGGTTTCCGGGCAGAAGTTCGTCGAACTAAAGTTCGAAGGGCAATAGTTCGTCGGGTAAAAGTTTGTAAGGGTAAAGGTTCGCCAGGCAAAAGTTCGTCTGGGGAAAAAGTTTGTCTCGCGAAAGTTCGTACGGACAAAGTTCGTCCAGGACAAAAATTTGTCTACGACAAAAGTTTGTCACACGAAAGTTCGTATAGGACATAAGTTCGTCTAGGACAAGAATTCGTGAAGGACAAAAGTTCGTCTCGCAAAAATTCGTTTAGGCCAAGTTCGTCTGGGGCAAAAGTTCGTCCGGGGTAAAAGGTTAGGTTAAGGTAGGTTAGATTATTATTTTAGGTCTGCTTCTTTTCCCATACGAGCCTTTAGTTTACAAGCCCTTGGTTACGAACCTTTTTCTTTACGAACGTTTTCCCTTAAGAACCTTTTTCCTACGAACCTTGTCCACACGAACATTCCGCAGTGCGAACATTGTCACATTAACGAGACAAACTTGTCCTAGACGAACTTTTGCCTTAGACGAACTCTCTTGTACTAGACAAACCCCTGCATGACGGACGTTTGTCCAAGACAAACTTGTGCCTCATGCAAGCTTTTTCCCCATGCGAACTTTTGTCCTAGACAAACTTCTGCGAGAAGAACTCTTGTCCCAGACAAACCTTTGCCCTAAACGAACCTCTGCAAAACGAACTTTTGTCCTAGAACAAACTTTTGTCCTCGACGAACTTTTACCCCCGACAAAATTTTGCCACAGACGAGCTTTTTCACGACGAACTTCAGCACGACGAACTTTTGTCCGACGGGCTTTTGTCAGCTGAACTTCGGCGATGCGAACTTTTGCCCTGAAATCGGACCGACAGACCAGCAGCCTGGCGAATGCGACAGAACTGCAGCCGTCATCTCCGCTCAGACCATGCCGCAGCCAAACAAATGTCACGGCCAGGATTCTGCCAGAGCCGCGATACGCCGCGCGGACCGGGGCGCGCGAGGCCGGACAGTCGTGAAACCACGGTCGAACCGCAAACCTCTAAACCACGAAACCGCAGTCGGACCGGCCCGTGAGAGCGCGACTGACGCCCTCGGTCTGGACGACTAGGACAGTGGCGATGGATGGCACAACTGTCGTCGGCCGTACTTGTCATTCCAGCCTGCTTAGATGCCAGTCATGACAGAGGATCCGGGCGAAAATCTGCTTAGGACGGGAAAGTCTGATGTTCGTTGCTGGAAAAGCGGAGCAAACGTGACTGAAATCATGAAGTGCTGATGTGCATTTTCACGCGCCATACAGACGGATGTAATCGCTGTTCAAGTGCCACTTCTGACAACAGACAAATATAAAAATGCTTTACGGTCTGGTAACATCTCCCGTTTCACCAAGCGTATAAAAATGGTACTTGATTTGAAAACAATTAGTACATTTCTCATTACCGTTCATAGACTCATTCACGCATTTTTGTTTATAGGTAATGTGTAGCAAAGCAACAAAAATAGACAGGAACCAGCTAGTGTACTTCCAGAAGTTTGCTTTGCTGTGCTTATACGCGCACTGGAAGGGGACCCCTTTGCGCTCCCCCGCCTGTTTCTTTTGAAAATCTCGAGAACGGATCGGAGCTGGTCGCCGCTACTTTGTGACATTTGTGGCATTTGAGTAGCTCGTCGATTGACGCCAAAAAATCGAGAATCGGCCGGAAATGTTTGAAGTCTGAAGCATTTGAAGTCAAACAAACATAACGGAAATAACAGTTGTCTCCGACAAATGGGAACTTCGCAAAAGGACTGGCGTTCTACGCAAAATCACCTTTTGGACATAATCAGCCAACATTATTAGGGCATAAATGATGGATGTGCCAAGACCAAAGCAGGGGTCAGTAAGGGTCAAGGCCATCAAGGATTAAGGTCAACCAGCTTGTGGCCTGATCCAGATTTGCTTTGCAACTTGTCGGTTTGTATGAAACATGCACTCAAAGACCCCCGTAAAAACACATGTGCGCACATTAATACGTTTGTATAAACCTGAGTCATTGAAAATTAAGGTCACCAAAGGTCAAGGTCAACTATGTTGTGGCCTGGTCCCGATTTGCTTTGCAACATGTCGATTCGTTTGAAATGTGCATCCAAAGGGATGCACATTCCATACAAATCAACATGTTGCAAAGCGAGTCTGGACCAGGTTACAACATAGTTGAGCTTGACCTTTGGTGACTTTGACTTTATATATATATATATATATATATATATATATATATATATATATATGTGTGTGTGTGTGTGTGTACAGGTATTAATTATAACGAAAACGCTTCAGTGCAAGCAGTTGACATAAGACTTATTTCGGGTCGAAAACTTCATTCATGGTCAAAGACCTCGCTTTACTTCTTTTGACATTGCGGAGGTTAGTAAACGCTAAAAGTGATTAAACGTGCCGATGTTCGCTATTTTCTTTAAACATACGCCAAAAGATGCGTTTAGCGCCCTAATTTACACTCAAGCTACATTAGTATCCCGTGTTGCTCGAAATCTGATGTGCAAAAAATAATAAATGACGCCATAGGTCAATGGCCTGACATGACCTCGACCCAAAATCCCCAGTCAAGACGCCGAATGAATGGATATTGTCGCACTTCACGTTTTAACGCTTCAACATGCACCTTTTTCTCCGTTTTTTTTTGAAAAGCTGTGCGAATGGCCTGTACGGGCAGAGAAATTGTCCTAAGTTGACCTTTTCGACCCCATTTGACATTGAAGATATCGACCTAGAGTCATGAAAATTGCACACTATGTAAACCTTCACAGCCCAACCCTACCCGTAAAATTTCATGTCTCCTTTTCCTTCCGTCTCCGAGATCGGAGGGGAGGCGCTTTTGAGCCCCCTTCCAGTGCGCGTTGACGCGAAACGGCCTTCCATTGCTCTTGTTAAAAAAGTCGATAAAAATGCCGACATTTCTTGCGTTTATGTGTATCGAATCAATCAGACATCATTTGCGAGTACCCAACCATCACGATTCAAGCGCGGCCATCAAACAGCTCCTCCTGCCGTCAGATTGTTTTTGAATATCCATCTGTTTGACTGCGAAGAGGCATAACAGCATTGCACCAAGCAGCTGGCAGCTGTTTGTTGAAATCGGAGCGAGATGGCTCGGAGAGAACAACGTAATACTGAGTGCGCAAGATAAACTGTATCTAATGGTCGGATAAATCAAGCGAAACATTTTGCTAGATCGTATGCGGAAGTACAGCAAATTAGCCTGACCATAGACAGCTTGCATCATTTCGTTACAAGTGCATTTTTCTGGAAAGTCGTAGATGATTGCGTGCTCTCATTTACACTCCTGCCCTCTGCAAGCGGCCTCCACGAATACGAAGCCTTTGAGAAGAAACGTTGCGAAAATGTGTGTAAATTGACGTCCTTGCCTACTTTTGTGTGAAGGCATCGGGAGAGTTGTTGATGACTTCGTTTCCTCGATCAGACTCCCACAAGTTGTGAACATTCTCTACAACGTCCTCACGTAAAACCTGATTGCACGTCCAATAACAAAAAATAAAAAAGAAAATGAAGGAGGCGCACTGCAGCAACAGATGCCGAAAGCTACCAGGGCAACGCATTTAACAGAATATGTTTATCACCAAGCGTGCCAATCAGCTCGATTACATCCGAATCAGGATCGATTCTAGATTCGACTCCGTTACGGCCAGGGTACAGTCATAATCGATTACACTGATTCCATAAAGATTCCATTGATTCTTTCGATTCCACAGTGCCAGGATCCGAGTCGGAGCTGAACCACACAGTTGTATACGAAATTAGAACTAGAAACGATTGTCATGGAAAAGTCTGACTTCAGAGTTGCAGTCAGCTGAGTATGAAAACGGCCACGGAACTGTGTGGTAGAAAGTAGTATCAAAGCAGTCCTACAACTAAGGTATTTAGATACATTAGATTTTTACACGCAAATGGATTTAATAAAAGCTCTTGTAGTGCAGCGTGGTGTTCATCTTTTTTTGCTGTCTGCTCATTATTGATGACGTAAAAGTAAAACATGGCCACCTGCTTTCCGTACATAAAACATTCATATGCATTTTTGTGAAAATAGATGAATGTTTACATTTACACTGCCATTTAACCTATTGATAAAGATATTAGTTTATATTACTTTTTGCAACGTATTTTGTGTGAAAGTATACACCATTTCAGGATACGTTGGTATCGCTGATTCAGCCGAATCGTCGATTCATTTTCGGACGGAGTCAAAATCGATTTCATTTCTAAACACCCGCGCTGAATCAGCATCAGAGTTGATTCAGCAAGCCATGAATCGAATTCGGAATCGATTTCCCTAGTGGAATCGAACACAAGTCTGATGATGTGCCGTCTTCGTTAAACAAACTTTCGTTTTCCACAGCGGTTTCCATCGCTCGAATGCGCAGGCTATCGACTAGCGCATCATGTCGGCGCTCCAATTTAGGGGAAACCAAGTTCCCAGCACTTCTGATTTACGTACGTCTAATTTGCTTACATTGCGTTGGCTAAGTTCCATTACCGACGCCATCCGGCCCGGTCGATCCCAAAATTGCCCTGCCGAAGCTCGAGAATAATTCGCCTCAGTTTGGATGGCTTCATAGCACAGAAATGTAAGAGGTTCAACAGTGCTCTTTGTAAATGCTAAAATACGATGTCGCAGCATTCATCACATTTCGGATTTTAATAAACGTTGAGCCGAGCAACAACTTTCGGTGGCTAGTTTGGCTGCCTCGGCTACACGTTCGCGCCATAACTGCCTCAGTCTGTCGGTGTAGCGTCATGTCTGCGACCGCTGCCTTTGCGCCTACCCTGCGCCCTGTTGACTGACTGGTACGCCCAACTGATTCGTTAAACCGAGTGAAAGAATGGAGGACAGCAAGCGTATCACTTCCCAACTGTTTCACGGGCGCATGGCGACAGTCCGTCGCCTTGGGGTGGGAGCTGGTGAGAGAGAGAGAGAGAGAGAGGGGGGGAGGGAGAGAGACAGAATAGCATGTTTCGTGTCGACGAGGGTGGTGGTTGTAAGGTCTCATGCCCTCTAAGCATGACTCTGGAATGGTTTGTGCAGACTCACGCACCCAGCCAGCCGGCCAGTGTCCAGATCCCACTGAAACATGCAGGACATTCATTCCGTTGACATGCTGATTGTAAGCTTCCCGATCTACATTTTTCTTATTTCTTATTATCCGCAAAATCTAACTTTTCAAATGTCCCAACGTAATATTGCTGTTCACATGACTAGGAGTGCTGATGCATTAAATCCGATGTGCTTAATTGTATTGGTAAAATATAATGTATCATGGATATTGTTAAATAATGAAAAGGCAAAATATATCACACGATCTAATCTGACTCATAAATTAAAGTTTCAGTCTTTTGCACATATTCGCAACAAGCAACCTCGTATTCCGCGCCTTGAACTGCTCTCACCTGTTAAAGCTTAGACAAAGCATGAAGATAGCTGTACGTATAACAGTCCAGCGAGAGTTTTCCATCAGTTTCAGTCACCGAGCAAAACGCGCGAGCTAATGCTCCCAAGCTACTGATCACGTGATGTGCCAGATGAAACGGTGCAGCCTTCACCAGACTTGTTTGTCTAAAATGGAGATTGATGACTGGAACTTAAATAGCTAATTCGTTAGTGTTCTCGCAGGCACCTGCACTCTTCCCCTTTCATTTCCATTGCGGCACGGCAAGCATAGCATGCGTATCTGGTATCAGATCAAGGTAGTTACTGAAGCCAGAACAGCTGACCTTTTTAGCCTGCATGTAAAATATTTACCCATTAGACCAACGCGCACTGCGTTGGTCTAATGGGTCTAATGGGTTCCTTCCGGTCCATTTCCAACATTTATAGAAGGTGCCCAGTTGAACCTCATGAAAATGGTCTTCGAAAAGCAAAAAATGACGAGTGATGGTTGAAGAGAACATTGAAAATGAATTGGCCGAGTATTTAGCGTGCGCTACATAAGACAATCATCTAATAACGTACCGACTCTTATGAGGACAAAATCCCAGCCACAGTGACCATGAAATGCTATAAAATGAGGTGTCATTTCAGGAGTCGTCCCGCAGTTTCTCTCTGACCGGCTGGCTTTTGCGTACACTTCTGCGTTTTGTTCGATATTCACAAGGAGCCATCGGTATCTGACCCCCGCCAGAAATGGCCCTGTCCTCGACGACGCACAAAAGGCCCTCAACAAAGTTTGCTTTGAAGCGTGAGCCAACATTATCCATATTTTGGCGCAATTGAGCGACGAAGTCAGAATCTGCGCAGTATTCTATTGATTTTGTAAGGAAAGCAGCCCTAGCAGCAGACTGTATGATTTATTTAGCAAATCTACGATGAGCCTACCACAAACGAGCCTTTTTTGACAGATCGACTGGTAAAAAAGTGCGGACGACGTTTGTCTGGTTCTTGTAAGTCGTACTGCACTCAACCGATTCCCCGGAAGTCGTTTGGTAGGACAGGCAGGCGTGCCTGAATTTTTTATTTAGTTAAATGAGTCGTTTGAACGTTCAACCTACCCTTTCTCGAAGCTTTCAGATGTGCTTGGCTAATATATCTCTTTTCCATTTCTTAGCTCGAACAAAGCCGCTTTCGCTTCAGACGCCAACCATTGGAAGACCAGCTCCTTGGGATCGTCTCGCACCATAGGAAGGCCGGAGAACTACAAACCGAGCCAGCTATGCGAAGTCGATGACAACCGTTCGCACGTGCTTCTGAATTTCGCAGCAAATGCCGCGACGACGGCCGAGCAAGGCCACCTCCCAATCATCGCCCTCGATGAAATTTTCCATTTCGCATCTAGGACAGACGGGACCACTATGGGGTCCAGAGGTGTTAACCTAGCGATGGGAGCGCGGGGAACGCTTTCGTCGAGAGCTTTACCCCCGAGTCAGGTACTACATCCCTCCATCCGCATGCCCCGAAACGAGAGCAGCGCGATAAAGAGGGGAGGTGAGGGAAAATTAACGGTTGTGGTAAAGTTTTACAAACGTACACACCGGGGCGTCGGTATTAACATTCCGTTGAGCGGACCGCTGTGACAGTCCGCGCTGGAAGGGGAACGTGGGCTATTTCCAAAGCCGGTTCCCATGCGCCGCGCCACTGAGTCTTCCCGAAATCGGTCCGAGACTAGGGTGTCGCCGCACACCAAAAGCCAAAATAGACCATCTCTGAGAATGCATCCAATACCAACGTTTTGGAAACTTGGGCTGACCGAAGAGCCTTCTGGATGAATTTGAAAGCACACCATAATCCGTGACGCCTTGTAACCCCCGAGCATAGTTCGGTGCCGCTTGATCTAACCCAGTCGACTAAAATTGAAGCCAAAAACGTCAAAAGGCTGAAATTATGTGATCTGGCGCTGGAGAAAAATCAGTACCGACGGCAAATAGGAAAAGCTGCTGTGAACCCTGCAAAGGCTCATCATCATCATTCAACACAACGCGGCTGTGTTGAACAGGTCATGCTGTGTAACAGGCAACAAGCTGTGTAACAGGCCGTGCACCTGCAAGGACAACACATATGGCGCATGTTTACAAAAAGAGATTGTTTGTGGTGTCAGTGAGTGCTAAGAGACCTCGGAGATAACGCCTGTTGAATTCGTTACTTTATGACGCCTTCGAAAATTACCGAGTGATTTTTACGTACCGGGATCATATAGTTCAATATCGAGAGCGGCTATTCAGAAACATTATAATCTACTGCTGCCTACGCAAACGCACGAGTTTCCAGCTACGACTTGCAGACATACGGAAGAAAAAAGGCGGCCGAAGAGCAATCAGTCGCAGTTCATAAGATGTCGCCGTCGACCAGTTATTGGAATATCTGCCGACTCTGTCGACTGCCAGGGTCATTTCGCGTCGTCGCAGCCTCTGACGCCGATTGTCGCGGAGCGCGGCAAAATCACGCGAAATGTTTTATCAGGGACGCTATCAACACTAGTAGTAGAACTGTACCGAATAAACGACCGAAAATGCACTCAAATTAAGCGCATGTTTTCAAACTTCACTTATTCTCCGGAAACTGAGGCAATGAAAGTTATTCGAAGGAGGGAGCACTGAACGCAATAACCCGCCTCGATGTCACGATGTTAGAGTTGGGCTAATACGACTGCATCATAATAACAGACGAATATTTCACCGCGTAGCAGTAACCAAGTATTTAGGGGCTCGGTTCTAAAGGCACCTTAGTTCTAGATGAAAACTGTAGGAATATTTAAAACTATCAGTGGTGAAACGGCAAAACCTCCTTCATTAAAGAAATTAACTATACATATTCCGCACGAAACATACTAAGAGATCTCTTCATAAACCTGAAGAGATTCGCGATAGCAGGATCGCTTTGGAATGTGATGCGGTTAACATGAGTATGCATGCGAACGTGGCACGCCAATACATATCCTCGAAAAACGCAAGCTGAGGGGTATAAGCAGAACGGCAAATCACGTCAATGGTAGGAAACTGCAGGTGAGCCGGTTGGGGCCGCCGCAGCGCTGTTTCGCACACCCGGCACCCGTTCCGCGGCCGACAACTCACCGCATGGGCTCCGCGTCCGAGCACGCACCCACCCATGCACTGGTCCGATGGCCACTGCCGGTCGGCCGGCCCCCGTCGCTGGCGACGCGACCGGCCTGCCATCTGGCGCCCCGCGACCGAACCACGCTCGCACCTGGCGCTGGCGGCGGGAGCCGAGCCGACGCCGATGGGATGATCGGGAGCTGCGTCAGCTCAGCGGGCAGCCATCGCCGGGGGCTGGACGACACGCCGGATCCGACCGCAAGCTTTTCCGAAAATGTGTTCGGGCGCCGAGCACAATCATAGGAGCAGGGTAGAGGGCACAGAGATGTCCCACCTCTGACTCAAACTCTACCTTTGGCAACTTCCCAGTTTTCTTCGAGTGCCCGCACTCCTGATATCAAGACATCAGACGCACTGTGTCGCCCAGCTGAAGCTGGTCCGCCCGGAAAGCGGCGCAATATATCCGCCAGATCTTGTCTCCGCGGGACCCCCTTTACTTACGTAAAGCCCTTTACGGGCTTTACGGCCGGGTTTTGTTTTTGCGGCGGCGCCCGGCGGGGTCGGCCGTCTGCCGGGCGCGTCCATCAGACGCTCGTTCCACGGACAACGCCCGGAGGAAACGGGCCGGCCGCCGCCGAGCCGTGATCAACCGCGCCGGATCCCCCGGGTTTAAGGCTTCTTAGGAGGCGTCATTAGAAAGATTACGGCAGTAAGATAGCGGCCGCGGCCGGCCGATATTAATTTCCGCAAACGCCGTCCCCCGGCGGCCGCTCGGCCGGCGCGGCGGTCGCCGGGCGGACGGGCCGACAGCGGACGTCGCTGCCGCCGCCGCCGCCGGCTGTCGGCCAGGTTTTGTGCGCGTCCGGTGGGCCTGACGTGCGTATAATCGAGGAGGCGCCTCCGTCGCAGGCGCGTCGACGGCCACCTTCAAAGCCGCGCAGAGCTCCGGCCGGGCCTGAACGTGGCAGCCGGCGAAGGGAGACGAACTGAGCGGCGGTGTCTGCCCCTGGCACCGACGGGAGCAGGGCCCCTGCATCAGTCCCGTGCGGCGAAACAGGTCCCGAACTGGGTCATGCTTCCGTCGCTACTCTGTGCACCATGCGCGGGCCTGTCGTCGGAAGGTAGGGACGCCCCAGCAGAGCCGAATGCGCAGGACGATCTCCAAACTTCCAACTCCTTAACCCTATTCCCGGCAGGGGGGGGGGGCGGAATCCGCCCCCCTCAGGGTTTTTTGCTTGCCAATTCCAGGTTTTTTAACGCAGCTTCACGAAACTTGGTGACTTTTCCTAGCTATTCTTTCTACGTGCTGTGACAAAATTTCAAAAATTCTTTTTTGCTCAGGGGCGGAACCAAGCAACGTTTTTGGGAGGCACCTCATGCCATTTTTGGCCATGTTGAGGGTAAAATGAAAATGTCTGCCAAAAACAGAGTTTTAAAGCTAGAACTTAAAACTTTTTATGGATGTATAGCTAAATAGTTGGGCAATGTGCAGATGTAATTTTGTTTATCTGAGGCCATTTTACAAGGTCAGGTCAAGGTCAAAAGTCAAAATGTTTTTTTCGCAATAATTTCGGCGCCGTTTTTTCAAATGCCAAACCCGGAATATATATGACGTAGAAGGGTGCCTTCTACTTGTGTACCACGTTTCAGCTTGATATCAGGTCGGGTCACGGAGCTATGACCTAAAATGTCAGTGCGCGTACCCTATATCGCAATAGCCATAAAATCAAATTTTTGAAATACAGTGAATTCCAATGATTGAAAACGTTTACAGATAATATTAAATGCACACGAGATGATTCCAAGTGACCCCAAGGTCACTGGAGGTCATTTAAGGTCAAAGGTCACAAGTTGATCTGAGAAACGTGTGACCATGACAGTTTCCCCTTTTTCATGTCCCTGGCACCGCCTATGGTAACAATATACAAACATTGTAATGCGATTTGTACTTCTTTAGCATAACATGACTACCAGAAGCCAAAAAAAGGGTGTTTGCCTCTTTTGTTCATTCAGTTGTTAGAAAACTAATCCTCCTATTTTTGAAACCCTGTGAACGCCCATGAATTTTATCAAAATTTTAGATTTGTGGACCCATGGTAAAAGCCCTATCCATTATCTCTCGATTCATGCCAGTTTCATCGAAATCAGTCGATAAACAACGGAGTTATAAGAAGTCCAAAAGTACCCCCCATTTTGATATTTTTGCCCCCTGTATCCACACATTTCAAAATTTTCAGAATTTCTTTTTATAAAAATGCAGTTCACGTCACGGCAAATCGATTGCCGTTTGTTGCGATGAAATCGGACGAGTAGTTCTCGAGATCTCGGGGGGCCGAATCCGCCCCCCCCCCCTGCCGGGAATCGACCATACCGTCTAGCCCTCCGGGAATAGGGTTAACGCCCTAACGGACCATAACCGTCGCCACCAACACGCAGCAGTCCACGTCCACAAGGAGTCATGTATTCTCACGTCGCCGGTCAGAGTCACAGTCTCCGAGTCGGCGCGACTACGCGCGAGCGGCCGGGAGCGCCGCGGCCGGCGGAGGCCGCGCCGGCCGGCCGCCACCGCCGGCCGCCTCTCACGCCGCCGGCCGCGGCTCCGGCGGCTGGTCGGCCGCATCAGCGCCGGCTCCGTCCCCGGCTCCGGCCGGCACCACCTCCGGCTCCGGCCGCCGAGTCAGGTGTTCCGGCAGCGGCTCCCGGGCGTGCTGAGGACGCAGGGAGTCAGAGTCAGCGGCGCCGAGTCACCAGCACGGGACGGTGGAGTCAGGGGCCGAGGGCGCCAAGTCGAGGCCGCAACGCAGAGTCACCAGCTGAGGACGCCAGTTGGCGCGACAGCACAGAGTCAAGAGCTGAGGACGCCAGTCGGGGCGACAGCACAGAGTCAAGAGCTGAGGACGCCAGTCGGGGCAGCCCACGCAGAGTCATGGGTTGACGACGTGAAATCTGCTCAATGTGGCATAATCAGGCAGTGAATACCGCAGTGATGGCTTGATGAAGCACCGGACTCGCCCTGAGATCACAAAATCCTGCGTTCAACCCTGATCGGACACGTAAAACAAATTAACCAGAGCCTGTTTACCGGGACGAAAGGATGCAAAACACTACAGTCACTGTCACAACTGGACGCGTCCTTAAAGAATGTGCAAACACACCATTTGAGTGCCAAAAGACGCAAAGCTTCTGTATTTTAGTCCGGGACGCCAAGTTCTTCAAATTAGTTCGATACTCTTCTCTGCCCAGGTTTATTCTTTTGCTTGTTGCTGTTCAAACGACCAACAAGACGAGAAGCAGAATAAAAGCCACGGTATATTGGTAACTTTCCTGGCAAAAAATGTGATGACGCTCCTCCTTTATTGCATTTCATCCATCTTTCGGAAAACAACAACACCTCCTGTGTTTTATTAGCGGATCTTGTTAGTCGCGAACCTCCGTCAGCCGACTAAAAAGCGGCCGTGTGATCAAAGAGGCTCGGGCTTTCATATCCCGCGAAGCAGTCTTCCAGAGCTGAAGACGGCCCTCTCGGACGTGGCTCACTTCGAGCCGGACGACCAGGACGCACCCATTAGGAGGGGGGGGGGGGGAGGCAGGACCAGCAGACCCAGAGCCACAGCGTGACACGACAGGGCGAGAGACCAGGGCCTGCAACCTGCTGGACACATGGGACGTCCTTTGCGGTGGCGACCACAGCATCCGTACCGTCACCACGACTCCATTCCCCGACAAGGTCCATCGACCTGTCCCCAGCCCTTCCAGCCGGTCCCCCAGTGACCTCCAGGGCAGCTACAGCCCACCCGCAGACCGCACAGCAATCCAGGCCAGGAAGTCCCCGGCCACCTTCCTGACAACCCTGCAGCCGACCATCTCACCGCCGCCACGGCTGTTCCCGTTCCCGTCCCGTCTCCCTCGCACGTCACCGCGCCTCCTCCGCCTCCGCAAACGGAATAAATGAATCCGCCCGACGAAATGAAACGGATGAAACGGACCCCGCCCACCGGCTGCGGCGAGCTCGCGGCGTCCCGACTCACCCGGGTGACCTTCATGGCGATGCCCTCGGGCAGCATGCGCTGGCTGTACTCGAGGAAGGTGTCGGCCGTGCTGCCGGTCAGCCGCAGCAGTTCCACCACGCGGAAGTAGGTCCGGATCTCGTACTGCACCTTGTGCTTGGCGAAGATGTGCACCGACTTGAGCAGGGACATGCGCTCAAAGTGGCGCGGCGGGTCGTAACTGCCGCAGGTAAAACAGAGCAGGTTGGACAGGCGAGGTCGTTACAGGACATTACGCAGCGTATCTCGGCCGCAACGCCGTCAAGCGGAAAAATGGGGCTTGTGAGATGCAAACTTTGGACGGGTCTTGAGGCCTACTTGCGCCCACTTTCGGCACAGTAAACTTCCTCCCCAACACTTCGGACAGTAATCTCTTGGATTCGTCTTTAACTCTGGCTTTCGAAGTTGGTTAACGAAGAGGCTCGACTTACCATTCATCCCATAAATGATCATTTCCATTACGAGCATTCAGTTATGATCAATTAATCCACAACAAAGGAGACACTTTTCACTTTCACTGGGTATCACTAGGTCTTAATACTGCGTCATGCCTTCATTTAAGCTTCACTGAGGAATGCGCTAGGAAAAAACGGAATTACAACGCTATAACTCATGAATTCCAAAAAAAGAGACTACTATGGAAATACGTGCGGATTCCACCCCGAAATTCCGACGCAATTCACCGACCTCGTCATCCGATTCCAAACCACTAAAAATGCAATTCAAAGTACAATAGACGTCACCTGCTTATCCTGTCGGAAAACACCGTCGCCAAAACGGGAAACACACCAGCAACACAATGGCATATGCCTGAGGATACCGACGACGAATCCTTATCAGATGTTCTGGTGGACCTTCCAGAGCGCACTGCGAGCCCGAGCCCGGCTCCGAGCCCTTGTCAACAACTCACAGCCGGAAAAATCATTACTGCTTGAGAACTCTGAGACTGAGCGCCACCGTAAACTGCATGCAGGGTAATTTAACATAAACAACGACAAAAAACATCGCGACGAGCTACAGAATGAGACACAGCAGACAACATGTGTAACTGTCGAGGCTATTCGCGTTACAACCATGTTAACTGCCCACCACTGTCGTATTCCGGGACGGAGCTGCCACATAACTATACAGCATGTATCGTCTTGGAAGATGCAATAGACGAAATTCTATGTAAATTGAAATGCTAAATGCAAATTGGATCCGGTATCAAGACCGGCGACACTACTACCGAGCAGTCCCGCAAAGGCAGCGGGGGCGGCAAAAGCAGTCGGCTCTCCTTGAAATGCAAACCCGGCCGGCTCGAGCGTTCGGCCACGGCGTCTGGCGCCGTCCCGCTCGCGGTGCCAGCCCCAGCCGGTCCATCTGGCAGCCGAGCCCGTGACGAACCCGCCGTCCGCCTCGGCCGGCGGCCCGGAGGCATTCGCGCCGGCCCGCCGGACGGCCGCCTACAATACGGCGGCGCTCAATACGGCCCGGTGAATGCCAGCGCTCACAGGGAGCTTCCTTTAGAATTCAGCGGCCGGCATAATTTGGCCGCTCCGCCGGCGGCGGCGGACAGCTCTGCCCAGCGGACACCTCTGGCCGGACAGCTCTACCCAGCGGACAGCGCCGGCCGACCAGACAGATCTGCCGAGCCGGCAGCGCCGACCGACCAGGCGCCAGTTCGGGACTGAGAGCTGACGGGTGCCCCGTGTCTGACGGCTGACGAGCTACCTCGTGTCTGTGAGCTCACGAGGTCCTCCGGGTCCGACGTGGACGGAGTGTTTCTGGCACTGGTACGATCCACATTTTCTTCTCGTCCGTGGTCATTCGGTAATCCGGGATTTCCTCATTTGGCGTTTATGCCGTCCTTTGTTTAAGGAAACACCCAAATTCTGTTCCAGGAAACACCAATATTTACTATTATCAAACCATCGTCTCTGTAGCTCCAGGCTTACGACAGCAAACGAACAAATACATTAGACCGTATTAGGTTCATGGGTTTTTTTTAACTATTAGGTAATATTAGCTCATCTGTAAATTAGGGTAACTTATAGTTTTGTCTGAATAACTATTCCACATTTCCTCCGTTTAGAGGACACTGTGGAGCAGTCATAGAGTGCCACTCAATCAACGAGGGACGGCGCCATGAAGAGACGACAGTTGGATTTGACTTTGACCATGCAAATAGCAATGTCGTGCTCTAATGAACACTGTAACTGAATCCATGCTTTCAAAAGAGCCAAACAAAAAGGCGGTTTACGCGTGAAAATAGAACAGCAAGAGATGCTATTTTGAAAGCAGCGGAAAACAATTCTTATTTTTACAACAATCATTTCTGCAATACTTCGGGAGACCAACACGCAATCGTCAATTCGCGTCACCAGATCAACATGACTAGGGCGTAAGAAGAAATACCGCGATAAAAATGGCTGTACTGCAGCTGCGTTTTCGATGGCCTTACCGAACACTCACGTTCACTGAAAACACGGCATTGTATCCATCCTCGATGGCTTTTTGATCACGTGCTAATACACAAACCGACATCCTGACAAATCGGTATTTACGTAATTTGTTGAGGGAATCTTAATGATCTGGAGCTCGTAACCTCACATGGACTGAAAAAAATACAGGGATGCCTTAACAGCATTGCCCATATTTACGAAAACGTCGCTCTCACGTGTGCGGAATGTATCTCAACCAAAATTGCCTACTGACGTGGCATGCTGCAAGATATACCATAGCTCAAACAAGCGCCTGCTGATATGCTCATGGGACCACGCTTCTCCAATGAACCTGAATATACTGTTTCCTATCATTCGCGACAGAGGACCAAAACCTCTCAGCGCGCTGAAAGGACAACTAATCATCGTAATCGTCGGCCTACGATTATAACGCCAAAACGACGCGAGGATTCATGAAACGGACAAACTGTCACAACCCTGCATACTATGAGGCACACTCGTCGCTCAAAGAGTAATGCGCACGAGCCAATAGGGCTCCTGAGAAAAAAATCGCTTCGTAGTTTGTGAAGATGGAAACTGGCCGCAAACGCAGAGTGCGTCATTTTCACGTATGGGAGGATATCCAGATCAGACCATTTGTATGGGACTTATAGCGGTCCGCGCTACTTATACCCATGACACAGATGACCTCTAAGGAGAAAGATCTGGGCTGGGACATTGCACAATGAATAGTTTGACATACGTTTGCGAGTACGAAAAGTAAACTACAAAGGCATGACGATGCTATCAGAGCCGCGGATTCAGTTGACCTCAGACTGCGTACACTTGTACGAAAAAGCAATGACTGGTCCTTGTTGTCAAGAACATCACTCAACCACTGGCCAGAATTGATTTAGCACCAAGACAGATCGACCCATTAAGATCACGCCAAAAACGAACAATCTGCAACATCGGCCGGGTCTGTGACTATCGCTGCATTTGACAACGACATTCTTCGACGACTTCGCCCAGACGAACATATAACTAGCTTATTAATGAAAATGGGCCAGCGCACGAGACGCCCATCAAACTTGTCAAAAGTAGTTTGCGTTACGACAGGCGGCGGATATAATTCCATTACGCTATGAGAACGATGCAGCGCTCTAAATGGCCACATGCACCGCGAACCGCTGCAAAAATAGCTCCTTACGCCATGACCAGGATCAGGTGAGACACATGGGCTAACGTGAGCCTAAAAATAGGATTTGAAAGATTCTGAGTAATATTGCACGACTTCAACTGCGAAACAGCTTCTAGTTTCCGGTACCTAACGCGTCAAGGCGCTGCTAGAGACGCAAGCAAATGAACACCAGATTCGAAGCTGTGCGTTAGATCATCACGCATAAGGTCCTCAGAGTCCCGGGCACACGTCTTGACGTTCATCTGACATTTGAACGGCTCACTGGCCCGAACGGCGCTCTTCAAACGGACGGCCATTTTCCGGGGAAACGACATGCGGGGATTTCCGTCTGACTGGCTGCTTCCGATGAACAGGCCCGTGCGGTGTCTTCCATTCCGATGATCATCGCGGAGCACAAAGGACCGATCAGAACCTCGCACTGCACCCGGCGACTGCCAATACTGGCTCCGTCCCGGGGATTCAGCGTGGCGAGCCGCCGTGACGGCCAGCACAGCGCGACGAGCCGCCGTGACGGCCGGCACAGCGTGACGTGAGCACGCTGTGCTGGCTACACACGACGTAAGACGTCGAGCAAGCTATCAGCTGGCCAGATTCGACATTACAGAGACGTGACGTACTCATATTACGATAAAGTTTCTTTCTGGCGTACACGTATAATGGGTTTGATGTTACGAAAGTCCAAATATTTTGACAGAACTCAGGCGCTTACCAGTGGGATCAGACCCTCAATTCCCATGTTCAACTCCTACCGACGAAGGCACATCACGCTAACACGAAATATCTGGGTTTTTACAACATCAAACTCGCAATACTCACGTATGCTGGAACAAACTAAACTTTCCACAGCTGATAAAAAATGTCATTACAGACTCATGTTCTGTTCAGATTAGATATGGCATTCACGCAAAGTCTAGAATTGCCCTTCATTTCCCAGGGCGGCGTGTAAAATTACTCAGCATGGCAGATGACATACAAGCAAATGTGATTTTCCGAATAAATGATACGACTTTCAATTATCCCTTTCAGAACTCAGACTTGGCTTTATTTTCCCCATCCACTCACATCACTTAAGTATGCGATATAAGGCTGTTCATCCGTCATACCACAAAATCGGAGTAAAAGAATTCCCACAAGTCACAGCAACAGAAGGCGACATCACTTACATGACCGACTGAAACACGCTGACGATGATGTTGATACACATCACATCATTTACGTAAGTACCATTGACGCTGCATCTACGTCCTGCCAGGATGAAAGCACACGCTGGGCGTCAGATGACATAAGGGAATGTTTGGGGTGCTGTTTGCGGCTGTTTGCGCGTTTGCGCAGCTAAAGGTCCGGAAACGTCCGGTCAATCAGATTCAAGCCAGAATGCTGATTGCTCCAAAATTTCTGCTTGCGCTGCTCGGGTGTTGTTCTGCTTGCGCTGCTCGCTGAAATGCCGCAACCGCGCAAGCACGGTAGTCACCGCAGCCATGGCATAATCGCTGCAGCGATGCAGTTAGGCACTTTCATCCATACCCCAATTCAGATAAACGCTTACGCATGCACTGTAAGGTGTAACATAGTTCAATGCGCCATCTTAGCCTGCATAAGCCACAAGCTGTGGCAAGCAGCGCCCCCAGCAGAGCCACCAGCATCAATACCAAGTAACAGATGGGAAACCTCAGCTGAGACCTAGGAGACACGCAAACATTCACCTGAACCTAACAGGCGCACAGACACTCAGCTGAGACTCGGGAGACACTGGAACACTGAGCTGGGACTTGGGAGACACAGGGACACCCAGCTGGGGCCCGGGAGACCGGCACACGCCACGCCTGAGCCCGACGGAGGCCGGAAGCAACGGAGACCGGGGACCGATGCCACCGTCGGCACTCACATCCGGCCGATGCTGATCTCCAGGTGCCGCGCCGCCTGCTTCAGGAACGCGGTGTACGACTCGAGCACGGCCGTGTCGTGCGTGCGCAGCTCCAGCTCCAGCAGCGAGTACAGCTTGTCCGGCGACTGGCTGCGCGTCGGGTCCTCCGGCGCCGCCGCCGCGGCCGAGCCGTGCAGGCCGCGGCCGGCCGTGCGCGCAGACGGCTGCAGCTGCCGGGAGCAGCTGGTCAATGTCCGCTGCTCGCGGCGGGACGGCGGCGGGCGGCCGGCGTTGTGGGGTGGGAGCAAAGATCAAGTGTTTGGAAAAGAAGCCATGGATGGACCGTGATGTGGATTATGCTGGACATGCAAAATGAACCAATAAGCACAGTGTGCAATATGGACCAAAAAGAATCAAAACGTTACAAAGTCATGTGCCTGAGGACTTAAAAATGGTGTTTGAAGACACAGGATGTGCATATATTTGGTACGCAATTGACAGAGATGATATCTGATATGCAGGAATGATATGCACGTGCATTGTGCATGTGTTGAAAAGAATAATATGCAATAACGTTGCATGAAAAGGTAATACTACTTTTCCAAATGCAGGAAATTTTGGTAATATATTATTTGGTTAAGTCACTTGATTAAGGTCATGTACTACCTGAACAAGTGAAGAGATCCTGTGTTGAATTCCAGATGATGATGAGAGGCATCTACAACAATGGAGACCCTGCAATGACAGAGGCATGGTGCTGTAAAACATACAAATGTGTGGGTTTAATCAGCCTGGTCTTCTGATCAATGGGTTGGCCCATCATCACAAACACCACCAACAAACGAGCCAAGTAAAGAAAAGGTTACTTCAGACACTCAATAATGCAATTCAGGCAGCAATTAATTTCTTACAAAGTCGTACGACCATGATCTTGATTGGGCATATGTTTCTTATTACCTCATCTGTAATAATTCATTTCAGTGATCATAAGATTGCTTTCATAAGAACTTCAGTGTGGATATCTGCATCTATGCAGTGCCACAACATGAATAACCTGGGGGTGGTGCAGCCATGGTGTAGGGGGAAGGAGATGCCTCCACCTAAAAATTGTGGTGCCTCTTTTAAACAAAATTAAGGGCCCCTACTTACACACATGAAATCAAAACTCAAACAAGGAAGCCTCCATAACTGATCTAGGTGGCCTTTAATCAAGCACAGGAGACCATTTTCTGCACCAAGAGACCCCCTTCCTGGGTTAGGAGGCCCCTTCATGAATTAGGCAGCCCTGCCCTGGATCAGGAGATGCTATTTTGTGTTGAGCCCATTTGCTGGCTCAGAAAGTCCCCTTCCTGAATTAGGAAGCCCATGTTCTGGATTGGGAGGCACCCTCTGTATATCAAGAGGCTCCTGTTCTGGAATAGGAAGCCTTGTTTTGAGATAAGGAGGTCTGTTGCTGGATCACAAAGCTCCCTGTATGATTCAGGAGGCCCCCCTGCAAGAAGGCCCTCTTTTCTGAGGGGCCCCTGGAAAATTTGGCATTCTAGGCACAGGCCTCCCACTTCTCATAACTCCGGAAATCTGCATAGTTACTGAGCCATATTAGTACCAAAAGATGCACAATTAAAAAATGGCCCAATTGCTGGCATTTATGCCTTGTCACCATCACAACTTACTCAAAATAATCTCTTGAAGTGATTCAGCCACTCACCGCCTCAACAACTAGCACGAGTCCGAAGCACGGAACATCTCCGCGAGACAGATCAACACCCGCTTTTAAGTGCTGATGACCAACAAATGTGCACAAATGTGCCGTGAAATATGATGCTACTGAAAGACCTATCCAAACAAGGCTGTCTTGAAATCCGAAACAAGCTGAGACGTTACTGGAATAGGGCAGAGAGGTGGACTGGGATTGAACAAGGACAGGCATGAATGCCTGGGAGGAAACAGGGACAGACAAGGAAGACTGGGACAGCACAGAGATATGGAGGACCTGGATGAGGCCAGGAGAAAGATGAAGACTAACAGAGTAGGCATGGAAGGGTATTATGACAAAATGGTGAAAAGGGACAAGCAAGTGGATGGAGATGGGAGAGGGACAAATAAGGTGATGGGGGTAGGAGAGGGGCAAACAAGGTGATGGAGCAATCAATTGCTGTTTGAAGGAATCAAATCACGTGGTTGGTTGGTTCTTGTGATAAACAGGGTGGGGTTGTTAAAGGTCTCCTCCAGAGCAGGTGAACAATATGGAATAGGGCTGAGGAAGACAGAATGTAGCAGGACAGGGACAAGGAGTAGATTGAATTGGGACTGGGAGGAAGAGGCAGAAAAGCCAGGGAACAAGGATCATGGGGCAGAAGCACATATGGACTGAAACAGGACTGGCACAATACTGGGATATTGGATGGGACCATTAACTTGGCAATGACTGGGGTATTTCATCTTGCACAGACTGGGGGAGGCCTTTCAGAACCCCACAGTTTATCTCGAGAACCAACAAACCACACAATTTGGTCCTTTCAAACAGCAAATGATAGCCCCATCACCTTATTTGTCCCTGCCACTTTCCTATCCCCTTACTTGTCTTCTCCCAAGCCCAGTTCCTTTTCATCATTCTGTCCTAATACCCTTCCATGCCTGTTCCATCAGTCCTCATCTCTCTTCTAACTTCACCCAGGCCCTCCATATCTCTGTGCTGTCCCAGTTTTCCCTGCCTCCCTGTTCCCTCCCATGCACTCAGGTCTGTCCTTGTTCACTCCCAGTCAACCTTGCTGTCCAGTTCCAGTACCATCTCAGCTTATTTCAAGTTTCAAGATGGCCACATTTTGATGGGTCTTTCATATTTCAATGTGTGTTTGTCAGCTATCAATCCTTAAAAGCTGAACTGTCTTGTCTGAAGAACTGTCTTGTGGAGATGCTCCATGCTTCACTCATGTTAGTTGCTGAGGTGGTGTGTGTATTAATCATTTCAAGAAATTATTTTGAAGAAGTTGTGACGATGACAATGCACTTAATGCCCGCAATTGGGACATTTCTTAATTGTGCATCTTTTGGTACCCATATGACTCGGTAACTACACGTCTGGGGTTATGAGAAGTGGGAGGCCTGCACCTGGAATTCCAGAAACTCTCCAAATCTGTGGCATTGCCCCAGGTGCAGCAGCTTCTTGTTAGCCCTGTCTCATGAAAACAGTATTAACATTCATTATAGCACCATCTTGCATCGCATGTTCTGCTGTTTTTGCTCCTCACCTGTCGCCTCTCGAGCACATTGTTATGCCTCGAAAACCTTTGGAGGCATCGAGTGCCAGCCGTCACTAGGCTTCGGCTCATGCCTTCGGGGCACAGCTACCACAGTATTCAATAAAAAGAACCAGATCGTTCAATGTATGGCAAAGAACAATAATACGGACAATAAGCCCTACAATTCGCAAGGCGAGAAATCAAACGCTTCCTTGTTATCTCGAGGCGAGAGCATTTCACATTGCGGTAATGCTCCAGAAGCGTCGTAGTAGCGCCACATTGATGGCGAGCCTCAGGGAATATGGAAGCAATGCTGTTGAAGGTTATGTATTTTTTCTCGGATACGGAACATATTTGATCCCCGGGTATCCCAGCGGCGGCAGTCAGGAGGAAGGCCGTTACACGTTAGTCCAACTTTGACTGGATATAACATCACGTCAGTGAGTTTAATATGGAGATGCATTAGAACGTCATCCCGCACTTTTGGCAGCCTTCATGATACCGCACTTTTGGCACCAACGCTGCCCCTGCCGGACTTTTGTGACCTCCCGGCGTTGACTGGTTGCCCCCTCCCCCATTCCTCTGGTGCGAGATGTTCGTAGGGCGACGGTAATCACCGTGCTTTTCATGAAGATAATTTCATCCTGTGATGAGTCAACAAAAAGCGCAAATGGATACTCGCTTTCCGCAAAAAAAGCTGATTTCCAAGAACTGAGAAAGGAAAAGATAAATGTCAATTAGTTGCATACGAAAGAACCGAACGCCGAAGTTGAGCACAACCTGCATTATACACCATGTTATGGCTGCGTCTCCCTCCGAATGCAGTTTACCTTCTTCCAGGACAGATTGCTGGGTTGGTTCAACTTCCCGTCCGGGCAAGTCAATAATCAGGTTATCAATATTCTGACGTATGTACCATTCAATTATTTCTGGTATACACACGTGGAGAGACAGAAAGCGTCCTATCATAATTGGTGGTGCTTTATTCATAATAGCCACAATCCAGTAACAGGGCTTCCGACAAATCCCAGCGTACGCAGCTTCCAGCCTTGCGGTGAGACACGACATTCTATTCAGCCACGGCATGCATTCACCAGTCCTGAGGCACAAGTTCCTTCGACGTAGAAACACTCGACCACGTATCAGGCGGGAAAACGGAAAACACGGCTTCCTTCACAGGATACGACGGCCAAACCCCAACACGGTGAAAAACGCTGGCATTTCAAATGCTGGAGAAAAGTGGTGAAGGCAACACCCAGCGAACGTACACATCGACCCCCATTCCACGAGCTGAGAAACCCAGCACCCTCCATGCACCAGACGGTAACGTGACGCGTCCAGGACGTGGTGTCCCCCCCCCCCGTGATAATCTTGTGACGCACCAGACCCCGTCGAAGAAAATCGCTCGATCAGCTTGGAATGTGAACACAAGCGACAACAAATAAATAACACGCACCGAAACTCCGTCGACACACCATTCAACCAGCCAAACAGAACCTCTCGGCAACAGCAGCGAACCGAATAAGCCTTGCTACGCCTTCCAAACAGACCGGAGACCACGTTTTGCCGACTCCCGCCCCCGCGCCGCCGCCCCTGCGAGATTCCGGTCACTCCGTCGCCCCCGGTGCTCCGGCGCCGGCGACGGCCCTCTGCTCGGGCGGCGGCCGGCCGGGGCGGCACGAGGTGCGCGCGGCGGCGGTCCCGCCGGGCCGCGCCTGCCATCGCCGGCGGTCCGCCAGCGTCGACGCCCGCCGCCTCCACTCGGTTAATGCCTAGTCGGAGTCGCCGTTACAGCTCCACGTGCTCGTCCGTCTCGTCTGCAAGCAAAAACGGCCGCGTCAGCGCCAAAGGAAGACAGCTGATTGGGGAGACGGGCGCCCGCCGCATATCCGCGCTCATATGCCTCAGTAACGCGGCACGGGCAGCACATCGCGAGGCGGTCAGCTACGACGTACCGACATCTAACGTTGGCCTTATCATCAGTGAAGCGAAATGGGCAGTGTTTGGTCGTGCCGCCCAGTCGACTGGCATTTACTGTCACCACTGGCCCGGGCCCACAGCATCCAGTAAACAGACAAGCATGGTCAACGCCCACTCGCCACTAGTCCTCGCGTCCCACTGGACTCTCCTGCCTGGAGGTGCACGCTGAGCATTCACCCTATCACACCACACATCCCCAACCGACACGAAGATGGCCTCAACGACGCTCGCGCCGGTCACCTACCCTGCCGCCGTACCTTTCCTCTTGTCGGACTCTGTATCGTTCTCCTCGGAGGCGGCGCCCTCCGCGGCCGGCTCGGCGCCGGCCGGGGCGGCCGTGGCGCCCTCGGTGGCCGGCTCGGGCGTCGGCGTGGCGCCCTCGGTCGGCACGGCCGTGGCGCCCTCCTCCGGGGCCTGCTCGTCGCCGTCCGTCTCGTTGGAGGCCGTGCCGGCTGGCGGGGCGGGACGGCGACGGTTAGCCCCGAGCGGGCACAGCAGGCACGCGGACGGCGACGGCGACGGTTAGGCCCGAGCGGATGGGCAGGCAGGCAGTGGCAGTACAGGCGCAGAAGCCGCTCAACTGCTCGTCACATGAGTGTCCACACGAAAATGCGTCGATCTTTTATGATATGGCGATTAGTTTGTAACGCTCACCTTCGCCAGACGTGGACAAGGGAAAACGTGCGAAACTCAAAAAATTGCTCATTTTGGATACAAAAAGCATTAAGAAACAAGATACAAAACATGCCTCGGTATTGGGGGTAATGACATGTTTCTCACCACTTTCAGTAGACTTCTTTAACTCTTCTTCTACCTTCGCAGCAGCCTCTTTTATCTTCTTGTCTGCTTCTTCTCGCATCTTCTTGGCGGTGCCAACTTTGATCTTGTTCACAACATACTGTAACAGGAGGCATATGTCAGCCGAATAAACGCAAATTACCTTGGCGATTAATTCAGACAAAAGCCCCACGGGCAAGCGCCAACATTAATTCACGCCAATGCAGAGGAAAGACGATGAAAATAGGCATGACATACTTCAAGAATTATCAAAATACACTAAAACATAGTTATCACAACACTGCAGCAGTAGCTCAGAATAATCAACTGTCGAGAGAAAAAACAAACATTGGGCATCAAGCCATCTGATGGGCTACGTCTGCAGGCACACATTTCCCGCATCACGAACCTTCACTTCCCGATCCAGGGCCAGGTACTTATCGGCCATAGCCTTCAGCTTCAACTTGGGGGACGCCGTGAGCGGCGTGTCGTCCTGCTCCTTCGTCTTGGACTTGAGCCATTCCTGTGAACGCATCATCTCCATCAACAATGTTCCCAGGCCAGACAAGCAGACCCTGAACGGGTGATCCAAGACAATAAAACCTTGCAATAAACAATACCAGGAGGCCGACACTGATATTTTATCCCAGGCCGTATGTATATGGCATCGAGAACACAAATTATCGGCCCACGACCAGGTTTTGTTAAAAAAGAAGGGAAAAACAGTCTCGGCATATGACCAATAGCCATGATCGTTGGCAAACAGTTATCAATGAATAACTCGTTCTGGCAACACCACTTCGTAAGATGACCAAGTGACCGGAACTCCTCACCGAGGTCGCGTTGAGCAGCTTTCTAAGGGCAGACACGTCCGATTCCAGGATGACTTCTTGCTTGACGCTTTCGTTGGTGGACGCGAGGAAGTGTTCGGTCATGTTCAGAATGTCTCTGAGCGCCTGCACCGCCTCCGGACGGTTCTTGTGCTCGTCAACTCGGTCGTACAGCGTCTGGCAGGGCCCGAGGCACGTTCAGAGACGGCGCAGAGTGGAACGAGCCACGGGGCGCAACACAATACCGAACGGCATCAGAAAGATGGCACTGTTCTTCGTAGAATTCCCTGCACGGTACTATCATACCCAGAGCAGACAAACGTTCATGGCACATGGGAAGCATCGATGAAAATCACCACAAAAGCTATCTTACAAAAAGAGAAAAACACTAAAAAAGGAAACGGGATCTGCTCACAGAGTAGAGCGCAGTGGGAGCCAATGTGTCCATGACAGCAGACGAAACCCACCTTGGTCAGCTGCTTCATGGCCTCCAGCTTCTCCTCGAACACGGCGGCGGTCTCGTGGAAGCCGTCCTCGTACAGCCAGTCACTCATCTGAGAAACGTCAGAACGGACGGCGTCAGATAACAGTGGACAACTGTGCAGCGAGAGCCGCGAACGCGGTCATAGCCATAACAGGCTAAGACGCACGGGCATGCAATCACACACACTCAGTACATATGAGACTATATGACGTCTAGGAACACGAAAGGAAATACATACAACAATAGAATGATAAAAATACCGTACATATAGACTAAAGAGCTATACAACTACCCGGAAAAGGGCAATCCAAAAACCTGGCCTCGCCGTTACCTCACTGTTACGTCTGGCAAACTTCCCTCCCCTCCCCAACCAAATAAACAAATTAATCCTGATGCAAACGAATGCCACACCCTGCCTAACTAGCAGCCTGAGCCTCCTCCTTCCCGAACAGTGCAGTACATCCCCACTTCTCGTGCTGCCCGTGTCTGGTCTATCCCGCGCCAGCCTTCCCTGGCCTCGGAGGCCTTCAGTCAGACAGACCCCAGCTGCCGTCCCCCTTCCCCGAGTACCACGGCTCACCTCGGAGGCCTTCAGTCAGACAGACCCCCAGCTGCCGTCCCCTCCCCTTCCCCCGAGTACCACGGCTCACCTCGGAGGCCTTCTCGCGGAGTGTGCCGCGTTCCTCCTCCGTGGACGACTGCTCGTACAGGTCCTCGTACAGCCGCATCTGGACGTCGTTGGCGAAACGACTCGAGCGCGTTACGCGCCTGCTCGCGCCGCTTCCGCTGGCGGTCCTGCTCGTCCAGGTCGGCGATCCTGGCGCGGACAGGGGCGAGGTTACCGGCCGGACCACCAGGCGGCGGCGGCAGACCCGCGGGCACCGCCAGCGTGTCAAGTGCGGAGGCATAACCTATGCGAAATCGGTACGAGGCTGCAGCGATGATATTTTACGACGTAAGTGCTGGCTGGCTGCTTGAATTTTGACCCAATGACGGTATGATTACGTTGACACATTGACTGCAAGTGACGCCTTTTAGCACACGTTCTAAAGTCAACGAAAAATACTTCAAACAGCGAGAATTTGACAGCCATGCCCCGTTTGGTTGGTTCGTTATTGGGGCTTAGGGGCGCACCGACTACAAGGTCATTCGACGCCCATGTGCCCCGTTTGCTTACTTCTGCTTTGACTTCTCCAGAGCCTCCCCTTCAAGGTCTGGTACATTCAGGTTCGTGATCCTGAACTTGATGGGCACCTTGACAACTTTAATCTTGGGTTTTTCGTCTTTCTTCTCTGCCGTTTTGTTTGTGCCAGCTTCCCCAGTCTTGTTTTTCGACTCTGTCTTTTCCTTTCCTTCTTTGTCAGCATCAGCTTTCTTCTCCTTTTCAGTCTGAGCTTCGTCCCCTTCTTTTGCTTCCTCCTTATCGTCCTTTTTCTCTTCTTTGTTCTCTGAAATGATGACCATAAGTAATGATCAATAACATAAGCACACTGGCTCTACCAATCAGTCTGAACGTAGTCTCGCCGCACTCTACGCTACCACCAACGAAGGGATGGCAATGGCACATTTCTTCACAGAAAAACGTCACTTTCACAACAATACTAACAGTACAGAAATTAAGTAAAGAGCCCATAAAAAGCACCATTCAAGATGTTATGCAAAAACGATTCCCACTGTACCACAGGCGCGCTGCAGCGTCACCCACCGTCGCCGCTGAAGAGGTTGCTGAAGGCGCTGCTCAGTTTGGAGAGGGTCGACTCGTCCTCGTCCTCGTCCTCGGACGAGCCAGACGTCTTCTCGAACACGGCCTCCACTCCGGTCAGGTTCAGCAGGCCGCTGTCGTCCATGTGGAAGTGCACCTTCAGGCCCTTGGACTCGACGCCCTCGCCGGAGTGCTCCGCGTAGACGTCCGCCACGCCGCCCAGCAGCACGTACGACAGGTTCAGGCCGTCCACCACCCTGCCGCAGGGGGGCCGGACGTGGGTGTCTGGACGCTGGGTCACGCGTGTTGGATGATCATGTAGTCACTCACGACAATGTTATCAATATTACATCGCAGACTGAGAATAAACGCATCGACCAAGAGCACAATACCTGTGTGTACCAAATATTGTTCTGCTGATTTATTGTTATTTTTGCCTATTTATTTATTATTATTGAAACAAAGAACAAATGTTAACGCGAGACATGTTGAGATAAAATTGATGGTCAGTAAGACCAGGACCAGCTGCCTCTCTGGCAGGAGTCGCCAGGTTGGGGCGACGTCTCACATGATCTCATCCGTAGGCAAGTGGCTGAGGTCGCCGTAGTTGACGGTGAAGCCGAAGTCCTGCTGGCTGCGGTTGAACGTGATGACCTTCTTCTGCGGGTACGGGTTGCCGTGGGTGAAGAGGTTGCGGTGCACCTTGCGCCGGGTCGTCTCGCCGTGGTCCTCCGACTCGCGCTCGAAGTCCACCTGCGGCACAGCCGGCGGCCGGGTCAGGCGAGCAGGAGACGCCGGAGCCGGCGGCGGCTCCTGAGAGACGAGAGACGAGACGGCCGCCGGTGGGCGAGGAAGACCGCCGGGTTCCGCTGCAGCAACAGCCACCAGCTACACACGGCAGAAACATTACACGGCGGCGCAGTCATTTCCGGACAGTCTCACGCCCAACGACCGTCTGACGAGTGGAGGCTGACGGCCAAACGCCTCACGCCAGCGGAGACACGACCAACTCATTTCTCCCGCCACCGTGCCTCCCCACCATTCTTCCGGCCGCCCCCAGGGCGCCCGGCGGCGGCCGACTCACCCCGATCGGCAGGTTGACGTAGTCCTTGACGTGGAACTTCATGACCTTGAAGCCGGTGCTGAGGTCGGCGGCCCGGTACACGGCGCCCAGCGCGGCCGCCTCATCCGTGTTGATCGACTTGCCGAGGTCGCGGCCCCACAGCGCCTGCAGGTCCTCCTGCACCTTGGGCACGCGCGTGGCGGCGCCCGCCAGGATCAGCTGTCCACGGAGGCGGGACGCTCGGCGTTAGTCTTCGGGCGGTCAGGCGCCCATTGCTACATGGCTAAGAGATATTGGCGAACTGTGAGAGACCAGAACAACCAGACGACGCTGACGCAGAACAATGCCATTCGCCACTTCGCCGCGCCTTTCGACAGTGACACCAGCGCGTTCGGCACCTAATTTCTGCAAAATCACGCCACTCTGTCCCACACGGTGCGCCTCAGTCCGATCTGTCATGGAGCCCGTGACCGAAGCCGGCAAGACCGTCCATTACCAGCGTCACTTCACGTGGTCTCAGGAAGCCTCTACTCCGTCCCGCCTCGATTCCGACTCAGGTCATGCTCGCCGGACCCGGATGCGGCCCACGCGCTCGGCCCGTCACCACTCGGCCCGGCTCGCCACTCGCCCCGCCCTCGGGTCAGGCCGCGGCGGGCACGTACCTGGTCAATGTCCTTCATCTGCATGCCTGCCGCCTGGACGGCCGCCTGCAGGGGCAGGGCGGCGCGGTCCAGCAGGTCCCGGCAGAGCGTCTCGAACTCGGCCCGCGTCACCGCGTGCCGGAAGTCCTCCTCATCCAGCAGACCCTCCACCTGACGGACGGCGGACCACACACGATCACGCATCCACCACGGTTCGCCGATACAATTATATGGCTGCATCCTAACGGCCTTCAAACATCAAACAAACATGTGTAAGATGGCAAAATGACTTTTTTGCAAATACAAAGTATAGTGAACGATAGAACCTGTGCTGAATGAAGAGACAAGACATCAAAAGAACGAGACAAGGATGCGCTGACATGGGAACATCAACTCCGCACAGATCCCATCCACCTTCCCCGTCCATCGTCTTCGACCTCGTCACATAACTAACGCAGGGCCCGCTTCCCTGGTCGGCCCGGTGACGGCCGAGGCACTGCGAGAAAGTCGCCGCTCACCTGGGCGGTGGTCTCGGCGTTGGCGCTGAGGATCTTCTTGACGCGCTCCGCCTCCTTCAGCAGCTTGGCGAGGGCGCGCGGACTGGCGTACACGTCCTCCTTGGTCTTCTTCGTCTCGGTGAACACCTTGGCCAGGTGGTCCCGCAGGCGCATCGTCATCTCGAGGCCGCCCAGGAACCTGTCGTACCTGTCGCGCCGAGCAGAGTCAGCGACAGACAAACGTGAAGCCCAGTCCACGCGAGTGGCAAAAACGCCCGGCTACCGCGCGGCTCTGCCGCTGGAACGGCCGCGCCTGTCTCGCGACTGCGACTCGTGACGACTGATGACGTTTTATGACGTATTCATGGCACTTACGCCAATAAGCGACCGCTCGGAGTAGGCCTGCCGCGCAATAGATCAAGCGCGATAGATCAACCACGCCCAAACCTACCAAACAGGACGAAACGTCAGATTTCAACTGATCATAGTCAGATCGGGTTAGATATTTCGCATTACCATACTCGAGACCGGTTGGCGAGACGACAGTTATGACGAAGTATGATGTATGTATGACGTACGCAAACACGTGACGACCACTGTCAGCCTTCGCAAGACGTGGCCGCCCTGCGGCGGTAAAAACCCCTCGTGTAAGCTGGCCTTGAGCCGTGACAGCAACACGCGGCCAGTTCGTGTCGCTGAGGCGATACTGGCAGCTGTCCTCCGAGAAGCCGAACACAGCCTCCGCTACGGCACCACGAGAAATCGCGACGAGCTGCCCCACACCTCGCAAACCAGTGCCGACCGATCCGCAATTCTGGGCGGAAAATTACACCTAACCATCAATATACATACATCCCAACTGTACAAATAATTACATCTGAACGTCATTCTGGATGCAAATTGCATCTGCCCAAATCCTGGTGTTGTAGCCTTTTAGTACAGCATTAAATTCCGATGCAACTTCACCTCCAGGGTTTTGACATCATTTGGCAATTTTGCATCTGTAAATCTAGCCAAAAAAACTAATTTACGAACACTGAGGCTGATGGCAACCTCTATTTTCGCCACGACCACTTAAATATCTTTACATTCTTCAGTGTTCTGCTACATCTTGACATCCAATGTAAAATAAATATGGTCAAACTGCCGCACACCAATCGCTACCATTTTCCCTAGTGCAAAGCATGCCTCGCAGGATCCCAAATCGAAAGGGATCGTGCTAACGTGCGACATTTTACGAGTAACGCGGCGACGCAAGCCAGCCAAAGCAGTCAGCGCCACTCACGCGTAGCCGAGAATCTGCAGCTGCGGGTTGGTCTCGGCGAAGCCGCGCTCCTTGGTCTTCACCAGCTGGTAGCCGACGACCGTGGCGGACGTGCTGTCGGCGCCCATGTCGTAGAAGAGGATGTAGCGCGCCGAGGCGTTGAAGTCGTTCCGGCGGAACATGCCGTAGTTGAGCGCCACTGGGGACCGCGCGGACGGGGTCACATCTCTGTGACGAACGGAGACCGCGCAGGAGCGAGGTTTTGCACGCTAAAACACGAAGTCAGCTCGAGATGTCGAAATCCCATTTGCGCGTGGCACTACCTGAAGACCAGGTTGCGCTTTTTTCTCTCCCCGTTCCTGACAGCACTAATTCAACACGCAATCGTTCTACCTCTCGCGCAATCGTTCTACTTCACCACGCAGTCGTCTATCAAACAGCCAATTACCCAACGAAGCCGTTTTCCTGCCACCGCGCGTACGCGTCGGTCCGCCTCGCCTGTGGCCTCCTCCGCCGTGGGAACGGGCGGCGGCGGCACAGCTGCCGGGCCCAGCGGCCCCCTCCGCACCTGCGGCGTTGTCGTTCATCAGCTGGAGGACCTTGATGCCGGCCAGGCCGGCGGCGGTCAGCACGGCGCGCCGCTCCGCCTGGTTGAAGTAGGCCGGCACCGTGATGACGGCGTCCGTCACCGTCTGGTGCGTGTGTTCCGACGCCGTCAGCCGCGCCTGCGTCAGCACCATCGACAGCAGCTCCTCCACCGAGAACGTCGTCTCCCTGCCGGCGTCGGAACACGGCCGGTGACGTCAGAGGAAAACGAAGCGGAGCCTGCGTCTTACGCTAACGCAGCCCATTTCGACGTACCCGACCTAACTGCACAACCATACAATGCGAATTCGCCGTGTACATAATGTACCGGGTGTACGGAAAAACGATTCCCCATGTACGTAATATACTGGTCCTACGGAAAAAAATGACCTGCTGTGCGACTCCGCCCTTGCCCTCTCTCTCACCATTGCTTCATGGAGGAAAACTGCATCTCTTCCATCCACGTGTACTGCTTGCTTTTCCCTAAGTTTATCTAAACACCCTTGAAACGGTGGACTGGTAGTGACTGGGCTATGACAGTTCCAACCATTTATGAATCGTATTACAAAACTGCTCTAACAATTTATGTCCCATCTGAGGCTTTTCTTATCCGTAGCTACATCCCCACCCATATGAATCACCTGATGTGGCCACGTGGCGGCCACATCAGGCGAGCGGTCTGCCGCTGGCTGCTGCCCGCCCCGTCCGAAAACGGGCCGCCGCCGCCGCCGCCGCCGCCGCCGCACTCACGGGTCGTGGCGGAAGACGACCGTGCCGCGCTGCGGGTCCGCCTCCAGGCTGTACTGCGGGAACCGGGCGGCGAACGCACGCACGGCCGGGTTCTCCAGCCGCTTGCCGGCCAGCGTCAGCAGGTACTGGTAGCTCAGCGACGGGAAGCGCACGCCCGTCGTCAGCGCGTCCTCGCCGAAGATGCGCTCGCCGTCGCGCAGCGCCACCGCCGCGGGCGTCTTGCGCTTCGACTCGCGGTTCAGCGCGATGTCCAGCGGCACGCCCGGCTGCGGGAGGGAGGCGGTCGTCAGACGAGCCCCGCTGGGGGGAGACGGGGGGGGGGGGGCGGGCAGACGGGACGCTCGTCGACATGAAGACTGAAGTTGGCTAAGGTATGGCAAATCTTAGTGGTCTTTGAGCACGACTTACAAAGGTCAACCAGACAGCGGGCACAGGTCATAAAAATTGGAGGGGACAGCAGGTTCGCAGTTTGTGGTGATCGGCGAGGTACGGGGCAAGTACGAGGTACATGAGCAAGAGAAGCAGGTCAACTGCATTTCAAGAACTGCAAACATGGCAACATGTGCCTGTACCTAACTATACAGGCCTCTGAACACAGCTTCTTTTGAATCAATACTGCCAGCCGCATATTCAAATCTGCGACGGAAGCAGTGTCTGAACGGAAATGGTGCCCTCCTAAGTTGAATTTCATGACAAAGTTAAGTGGATGACGACTGCGGCACCACCTGACCGCTCATCAGTCCAACCATCGCATCAGTCACTCACCACCAAGCGCAGGCCCACTGCCAGTCACTCACCACCAAACGCAGGCCCACTGCCAGTCACTCACCACCAAACGCAGGCCCACTGCCAGTCACTCACCACCAAACGCAGGCCCACTGCAGGAGACTCACCGAGACGACGCCGACCTTGAACCACTCGGAGCCCAGATCAACGGACATGACAGCAGCACCGCCACACAAGGCCACGGCCGCCAGCAGGCCGCCGACCGCCAGCAGGACTCGGACCGCCGCCATCACCTGTCGGACAACAGCGGGGTCCGGCTCAATCGTGGCTGTGCCACGCATTAAAAACAGCTGGGTATACATGCCCACCAGAGGCTCATGGTAAAAAAAACAAACAAATAAACAAAGATACCTACCAAATTTGTGCAGTAATTCCTCAATGAACTCAATTCCACATCAATCCAACAAAATGGGGGGAAATGGTTTTATCTCTTACACATTATTTTAATCTATTTTTGAATAAACAGAAAAGGATGGTGAATGTCTGTTTCTGGTTTTGTTGCTGCATCACATTTGCAAATGGTTTCATCTGGGGACTGCCAAATGGTTGCCTAAATGGTAAATATTGCTGAGAACTAAAAGCAGCTTAGTGCATGCAATGGCATATGTAGGAAGTGTAGAATCCCAATCTAGAAGAAAATTGCAGTGCAGACTTTTGTAACAAATGTTTATTGTAATTTCTCCTGACAGTGGTATGATGATATAAAAAAACATTTGCTACATGCAACATGATGATTAAAAGTTGCTTAAATGTTCCAAATAACACAAAAAATACATCTGCACTGAAATATATGCTATTTGAGTAGAAACATATCTCATGTTACTAAAACATAACAATAAATGTTCCATGACTGCAATGACAAACATTTTTTCAAACCATGATCAGGCAACCAGGAAGGCATGCCCCTCCCTCAGCCCAGTGATGCACGGAACCGCACATAAGCACCAAAGGACAAAGAAACTTGCAGCACTTCATGCCACAAAAAGATCAAATGTAAGCCTGCAAAGCAGAACTGCATTACTGTTAGGTGCAAAGAATGCTGAAAGCAGTCATAGCCAAAGCCAATCCATGACTACCCACTATACCATCCCAGACATGAACACTTAGTCAACATAAATAAAGGAATCAATCACAGGGGTGGAGGGGGCTTTGCCTGGTCACTTACATGAAGAGTCAAGATGTATCTCCAAGGAGTCCACCCAACTAAGTATAGCTTGTCATTGGGTGGCCTCTGGGAGCTAGTCCTATTGATTCATGTCACTGATCAGGAATGATGCTGTGATACAGATCATTATTAAGATTCAGGGATTGGGTAGTTATGAATTATATGTACTAGGAAATTCATACAAACTCATTTCATTATTGCATATCTGAGTTTGATTCCTATTTATCAATGGCCATTCTACATTTTCTGTGACATGTTTTTTTATCACAGGTTTCCTTTGCCTTATATAAGGCTCCTTAGCAGAAAGCTACTGGTAGTTGAATTTTCCAAGAATCTAGTCACTGCCATGAAGACTGACTAGTGACTGACATTCTGCTGAATCTGCAGCTTTGCCATATCATTCATTTTCAGAATTTTGTATTTCTTACATCCAAGATCTGAGCTGACTGGTAGGTATACATGTTCAATAATTCCAACTTTATGTTTTAGAAGGATGACTAAATAATTTAGCTGTGAAGTGTAATTTGCACCATACCAGTGCTTTGGGGATGGTATGACTTGCATGTAAAACTGGCATGTAAGAAATCTCCATTATACAGATTCTGTGTGGCAAAGAAAATGCTCATTGGCTTTGTCGCATGCAAACAAAGTTGGCAAACACTTCACAACTACTTCCAACTCAAAGAAAAGTCCTTTATTTGGGGACCAGTCTGCAAAGTATGGCAATCTCAGCAAGATCTTGGACAAGACCATGCCCTGGCATGGATGTAAAAATACAAGGATTTGTTGGGGGACACAAACAGGTCTGGTACAGACTGCACAGTAGTTGGGAGGATACTATGATCACTGTGTGGACCCAAGGCTGTGGTGCAGACTGTGCACTGCCAGTGTGGACAAAATTCCAAACCAAAGGGGAAATGACAGAATGCTAAGATGCAAGACTCATGGAAAATACAATGCTGATGTGCCTTAATATGGTTACAGTCTGGGAGGTCCATTTGCCTTCTTCTGGGCCCAGCTTCTGGTTAGCTATGGCAGAATATGCATCTTGGCTGGCTGCAGTCATGCTTTCTGAACTCCTATGCTGTTTGCCTAATCTTGGTCAGATTGTATCCTTCATTTGGGGAAATAAATACAGCATATCATAGACGTTCTTGAATGGTGCAGTACAAGTCTTGTGGCATTTTGGAGCTATGTGACTGTGTTATGCACCATCACAAGCTCTATTTCACTCCTACAGAAGGCAACAGGATATGCTTGATTTACTTTGGAGCATGTTAACATATTCTGATTCAGCATAATTCTTGGTTAAGCCCCAGGATGGGACATGATGCATACAAGTTTTCCTGTCTTGAGATTCTGAGCAGACTGGTGCAAATAAGAAGTTCCTACTGGTACTCCCTGTCAAGAGTTCTGCCATATTTTTGATACTGGCATGAAGACTTGCAAAAAATGTTTATGATGAAGCTTTATTTCATACTGGCATGAAGATTAGTAAAAAATGCTTATGATGAAGGTTTACAATATGCAAAACCACACATCTGGGGTTGAAAATGCATATGGAGCACATTTGTTTAGGCATTCCTCAGCACCATCTAATAGCAATTTTCCCAACCCTGGACAAGGGTGTTGGAACTGTGGGTGGGGGGAGAGGGGGTAGCAGCACCACCCTACTTTTAGGCACCATTTGCAACAAGTACAACATTAAACCTATGGCAATGCATGAAAAGAAACAAAGCAAAAATCACATTTATCCGCCATCTCCACCGAGGTTTTCCGATACAGAACCATGGTACACGTTAACAAACGTTTTTCAGGGGTGACTTTTGGTGCACAGATAAAAATATTTCATTGTAGAAGATGGCTGAATTTTAGCACTGATAGTTCTAACAACCATGGCATGTTAGTGATTCATTTTTAATTCAGTGATGCAGTCCCTGAACAACATACTAACAACTCACCGATCAACGACAGCGCGTGCAGCGTACCGGTCCGTTAAATTAAGCCGCCGTCCGGTAAATGCGTCGACTGATAGTTTGGCTCCCACGGTATTCAGGTCTTGATATCCCTTACAGATGAAGTCGGAGAAATCTAACACAGACACACGCAAATATCACACTGTTCCAACTTCATCCAGCAGTGCTCACGTATGTTGCTGTGACACGTGTCCTTACGACTAGTGGCCGAGAGTTTTCCGTAGCAGTCGAACGGTTGACGCTAGTGCAATGCATCTGGTGTCGAAATCGCCGTAGCTAAATTAAAAAATCTTCGGATTTAGAGCGTTATTTCAAGCCCACACAAAAACGCGGACAGAACTTTACAGGCCATAGAGAACTGGCAACAAGGCAGGAGTGTCGGTTTCTGCCTTTTTGTGAGGGCTCTGGCCCTCCAGTGCTGATTTCCCTCACCCCTAAGTTGGTTTGCGCCCCAATATTTTTTGCCGGTTTTGACAAATGCAATGAGCAAATAAAGAAAAGAACACCCGCAATAAATAAGAGATAAGCAGAAAGCATGGAATAAAATACAATGTGATCTCAGCCATTTAAAAAAGAAACGTTAACATGTTTTGTGGCGAAACGCGCTGTTTAGGAGCGTCGGTTTCTATAGACCTGGTGCTCGGGGTGCACCAATATCGATTTAAATCCAACCAATGTTCCTCTGCGCGTTCCGCCTTTACCAACGTTTTTTTTTAAGAAAACAAACCTTAAATCACAACTGCATGCTAAGAAACCATTGGAATAGCAGGAGTCAGGAGCTTCATACAACAGAGTGATAGTACAGATATATATATATATATATATATATATAATATATATATATATATATATATATGGGTGGAGCTTTAGGATATTTTAGGATATTCAGCCATCCCCCCTTCCCTAACAATTTGGGACTCCCAACATTAGATCTGTGTGACTGGGGACCGAGCAGACAAAGGGGACAAAACACACGACTCACGAGAGCCCATACGGGTCGTCAACCCAACTATGGGACGCGGCCCGTTTAGTCGCACGATCCGTTCTGTACGGTTATACCTAGCAGGGATATACATACATATATATATATATATATATATATATATATATATATATATATATATATATATGTGTGTGTGTGTGTGTGTGTGTATGTATATAGTGTATCCCGATAGGGATGATACCAAAATTTTCAATCGCAGGTCCGCTGTCTTACCCGCATTATGCATATATTTATATATACATATATATAAATATATATATATATTTATTTATATTTATATACATATTTATATACTCCCAAAATATAGGTTTCCGGACGGATTTAGTCCACTTTATTTGACTAACAAAAATTTATGAGTTTTTCGTTGCTAGATATTTATCAAATTTTTGTAAGTCAAATAAAGTGGATTATATCCGTCCGGAAACCTACATTTTGGGAGGTTTGATTGTCGGGCCCTCTGCTCGACCCCTCCCCCTCCATCACTTAGACAAAACCACACTTCTGCAATAGGAAATAGGCGTAGGACAGGGTGGCCGGAGGTCCACGATCCCCACTTTTTTAGATACTCTTAGGCTCCTATACACTTTGGAACAGAAGATCCATTGTAGAGGCATGGGTGTCGCGGCCCATAATGCAGGTAAGACAGCGGACCTGCGACTGAAAATTTTTGGTATCATCCCTATCGGTATGCACTGACAGAAGTCGCTTCAGTACGACTCACACTGCATCAATCAAGCCGTTGGGCAGGTAAGCGACGACCCCACCAGCCGGGCTTTTTTTAAGAGGGCCCCACGGTGTTACATGGCCAAAAAAGCTCTTCAGAATTGGTATGGCCACACTAGCTTTGTATTAAAGCTGCAATAATAGGTGTGGGTTTCAGAGTTTATTCAGTCTGCCCAGCACAGCCTCCGATCCTAAAAATCACAAAAGTCGATGTGAAAAATCAGACATTTGCTGTCCTGATCACGCTGCCACCAAAATCTTGGCCAGTTTGGGCAGGCATGTACGGCATTGTGTATGTGCGTCGTGTCACATCTCTTTTGTCCTGAACGGAATCATACCATGTACAACGTTACTAAACCCCATACAAAGAAAAAGTGATGGGGGGATCCAAAGACGTTTCTTTCTTTTGAGCTAACGCTGTTCCCTCAAAAGCGGGGCCATGCCCCCCCCCCCGCCAGTTCTTACTCTCATGGTGGGAAAATTGACCGTATCAAAAAGCACTCATCAAAGTTTTCAAAATTACAGCGCATTCATTTTAAGGTTCTTTTGTCTACTAAACAAGCCATTCGTGGTAAGCACTCATAAAAGTTTTCAAAATAACAGCACATCCATTTTAACCCGCGCACGACCGTCGGTCCGTCCCGAACATCGACGACTGGGGGAGGGGCAGTTGACTGCCCCCCCTCTAACTCACGAACGGTTGATCGCACGATAAAAATAAGCATACCGTTGGAAAGCTTGTGACGAGAAGAGCTCGAAACTAACTGGTCTCATTTTTAGTTTTAGATAATATGTAAGCCAATTTACGCCCTATATATGTTTTCTCATAGCCGACTGCATGAGACCGAGAAATGGCCTGAATCTCAAGGGCTGTGACTAATAACGCATAGGTGAAGGCACCAGCGCACAAGTAAATGTCCGTGGATGCCGATACACCTCTAATTTCCCCAGATTTGTTCAATATATACGCCGAGACGTTGAGTTAAAGACACCGTAATTCTCCCCGTCGGCCGTCAGTGTGCGCCGCTGCCGTATGCAGTACCAAATTGACGGGAACTAATTTTGGCGTTCCTTTATTTTCGCGAAAAAGGACAATCTATGTCAATTTTATTGATCTTTGTGGTCCTTGTGATGGTTTCTCATGCTTAAATTTTGGGAAAATTGATTAGTTGCCAATCTACAAAGTTGGCGGAGCTTTAATCGCGAGAGTCTATTTATTTCCAAAATATGCTACTTTTCAAACTTTCTGAGGTTCCTGGTATTAATTACGTCTGTGCAAGTTAGTTCTGTCATTTTCTACGCATTCTGAGTAGTTCATCGTCGATTTTGACGGTGGTACACTTTGGCCCACTACAGTTATTCGTGACCTGACCTCAGGTCAATGGCTGGAGGTCACTGATACTTTGCCCAATGACGGTAACTAGATGTCTGCTTCACTCCACACTAAAAATGTTATGAAATATTCTGTCAATTTCCGAAAAAACCGCGATATGTCTTAAAAATGGGCTTGATCTTAGGTCAACGACCCAGAAAACTCCGAAAAATCTGAGATAGCAGATTTGTTGCATCTATCACGGTCACTATTCCCGGAAAGTATTATTGAGATATCTTGTTTTGCGAAAAAGTTAGAGGGCGCTAAACTTTTTTCGACATAGGTCTGTTTGACCTGACCTAGGTCAGGCACCTGACCTGACCAGAGGTCAAAATTTTGACACGAGACGTAAGACTAATGGAGCAAAAGGTACACAAAGTTTCGTGACTCTGTGTTTGTTGGTTCTCTCGCAATGCCAGAAAAACCTCAGGGGGGCAGTCAACTGCCCCCCCAGTCGGGGACGGGTTAAAGTTGGTCTGTCTGCTGAACAAACTTCATTTTATGATAACAGCCATTTTTCGAAACGTCTGGCCATAAGGAAAGTCAGTTGACCCCTCTGACGTCCTCTGGCTGTGCTAGTGATGAGGTTTCATTGCATCAAAAACACACACAACGAGCAAATATGATGGTGTTAAACGTTTCGAGATCAGCATTACGAACATTCAGCACAGAAACGACATGTAATATGGCTACACACTTAGCTTTACGTTCTGTAAATGATAATTGAAGGACTACTGACATGTGCCAGCAGTCCTTGAATGCGTTGCTGTTTGCTGACGTATATATGTCAGCATACAGCTACGACCGTTTTGTCATGCATGACACCCCAGTGATTGGATATCTCAAAACTGCACAAGAAGGAGCAAAGGCAGGACGCTGGTAAAAGAGCAGTCCCACCGTCAGTGCCAATTACACGGTAGCACCGGTCTCCCCCTTAGGCCAGCATTTTTGGTGAAGAGCATTGCACATCATCTTCCAGCAGGCGGTTTTCACGTGATCTCAGTTCACACTGAGCCCCACCACCTCTTAAAAAATCCTGACTGCGCCCCTGGATGGTAGTTTTTCACAATCACACTCCGAGCGTCAACAAGTCAGTACATGCAGTGAGAGCACAGCGTATGACTTGAACAGTGCTCCCAGGAAGTCAATGACCCGAGAGAACCGAAACGTCCAACGTGTCGGACATGCGTGCTGCCTCGCTGCCTCCGGAAGCTTGAGAGTCCTGCTTCCATTCCATCGATAACAAGAATAAGAGATGTGTTTTATCCCAGCTTTTTGAGCGTCTTAGCACCATCCACCGAAATCATGTCACAAGCACCCATTGGCACCTAAAGCGGAACGTTTTCAGAGTTTTGGGGAAGCCATCTTTAAGTCAGACATGCGGCGTTATAGAGCTGAAGTTAGATTTTCAAACTTGTAGATGGCAGCTGCCCGTAGCCCCCCCCTCCCCCTCCCCCCAACGCCTTCGTCCCTGCTTAATGACGCTGCGCGATTAATGTAGAATAAATGCAGAGCCTTTCATCTTTCCGACGGCAACGCTCATACGTGTGAAATGTCTCCGCTCTTCGTTTTTCCTCCGCAAATTTATCTGGGAGGCCCACGGCGACGCCGATGGCTTCGGGAATCGAGAAATCTCACATTGTCGGAGGCGTATCGCGGAATCGGAATCTCCTCACGGAGACTGTTACCCAGCTCACGTTCCAAAATGCCGATGATCTGTTTGAGCACTCGTGAGGAGACGATGGTCACCGACGGCACGCTGAGGTCCTCATCACGCCAATACGTGTGTGTTGAGTCTGGATTTCTATTCGCGAGCTGCGGTAGGGGTGGATCCAGGATTTCGCCAAGGGGGAGGGGCCAATGGTCAGCGCGAGACCTCCCTCCAGGCAAGGGCCATCCCTCCATTCTTTTGCTCTTCAGATATAAAAAAACGCTCATCTGCTCGCGCCCAGTGAAATATTTTATGTAATTTTGCGTTTTTTACTACAACGTAATCGAAAAAAAATCAAGCCTTATTTGAAAAAATTTTGCGTTATGCCACAAAGCGGTCAAAATATAACAACGGCGAGATTTTAGGCGGCTGCGTTCCTCCCTCTTTTGAAATGCCGTGCCTGCATCTGATCTAGGAGCCCCTCTACCCCTCGTAGTTTCTGGAGACCTTGCTTACTTAGGTTAGGTTCCCTCTTGCACTTACAAGGGCATTTTTGGTGGTCCCCGACCGTCTGCCGTGTCAGGGCCCTCTGGTGGTCTCCGGTTCCTTTGACAGTTCCACGTGTCCCTCAGGACGTCTCAGGCGCTCTTTTGGCAGTTTCAGAGGCACCTCGGGCAGTTTCATGGACGCATCTGGCAGTTGGAGGGACACTTAAGACATATTCGGTTTCCTCCCGTCGTCCCTGGGAATTTTTTTGCTGTGTAAGGAGCCCCTTTGGCAGGGACAGCGGATTGCATTTTCGGCTGGGGGGGGGGGCAAGTTCTATCGGATCAACGGCCGACCTCATTCGGGTTACTTTGTCTCCCCCCAAAAATACTGAATCCCGTTCTTTTTGCTATCGCCCTCTTTTTTCGTTAAACAGACAAACTTTTCCCCAGGTTTGGCGCTCGTGTGTACTTGTATTCTATAAAATGCACGGATTTTTTTTATTCAGGTCTGTCATTGCCATTTTTCAGGTCTTTGCCCTTGGGCATCCATTTACATAATGGCGATTGATACAAATTTCTGTCTCTTATGATGTTTGCGTTTACAACACGAATTCAACATTGTTATTATGTGCATTTGTAAACAGTTGAAAGACACTTTCTTGACACAACATTAAATTATAACTCGAAGCTCAGTAACAAAGCTCTTACGGACTGTCACACGAGAACGCAATCGTTATCTGAAGCACTTGCCAAAGTAGCTTTGTCCAGGGCCTCGTCTAACATGTTAACTGGGGGCTCATCACCCGCAGTGAAGTCGCCAGCTCCCCCCAAGTCAAGGCCAAACCAGGCAACTGTGGGGAGGAGGGGGCAGTTAGAATGTTCAGTATCATTAAGTCTGAAACAGTTTTTTGCGGAGACGTAGCTTTGTTAAACGCGAAATCATTGCAGAAATGCACAACAAATACCGGGTTTTTTGTGGTCTCATCAGATTTTTCCAAATGCGAAGTCACTGCAAAATGCCTCATCCATCAGTTTTTCGTGTGATGAACCCGCCCCCGACTGGGGGGGCAGTTGACCGATCCCCTGAGGTTTTTTTCTGGGATTGCGAGAGAACGAACAAACACAGAGCCACAAAACTTCGTGTACCTTTTGCTTCATCATTTTTACACATTGTGTCAAAGTTTTGGCCTCAGGTCAGGTCAGGTATCTGGCCTAGGTCAGATCAAACGGACCTATGTCCAAAAAGTCTAGCGCCCTGTAACTTCTTCGGAAAACGAAATATCTCAATAGTATTTTCAGGGATTAGTGATCATGATACATGCAACAAAGCTGCTGTCTCAGGTTTTTCGGAATTTCCCGGGTCATTGACCTATGGTCAAGCCTATTTTTAAGACATGTCGTCGTTTTTTCGGAAAACATTTCTAGTGTTGAGTGAAGCAGACATCTAATTACCGTCATTGGGCACAGTATCAATGACTTTCAGCCATTGACCTGAGGTCAGGTCACGAATAACTGTTGTGGGCTACAATGTACCACCGTCAAAATCAACGATGAATTACTCAGAATGGGTAGAAAATGGCAGATCTGGCTTGAACAGACGTGATTTATACCAGGAATCTCAGAAAGTTTAAAAAAAATTCGCACATTTTGGAAATAAACAGGTTCTCGCGAATAAAGCTCCGTCAATTGTGTAGATTGATAGCTAATGAATTTTTCCAAAATTTGAGCGTGAAATTCAATGAAATTTACATGGATAGGCTTTTTTCACAAAAATAAAGGAACGCTAAAATTAGTTCTCGTTAATTTCTTACTGCGTATGGCTGCGCCGCACGCCAACGGCCGGCGCGAAAATTGCCGTGTCTTTAACTTAACGTTTCGGCGTATATATTGAACAAATCCGAGAAATTATATGTGTACCGGCATTTGCGGACCTTTACTTGTGCGCTGGTGCCTTTACCTATGCGTTTTTAGTCACAGCCCTTGAGATTCAGGCCGTTTCTCGGTCTTATGTAGTCGACTATGAGAAAACAGATAGGACGTAAATTGCTTACACATTATCTGAAACTAGAAAATGAGACCAGTTTCGAGCTCTACTCGTCACAAGCTTTCCAACGGTGTGCTTATTTTTTATCGTGCGACTAACCGTGCGTGAGTTAGAGGGGGGCGGCCAACTGCCCCCCCCCCCGTCGGGCATGACCGTAACCGACCGACGGTCGTGCGCGGGTTAAATCACAGGTGGCAGTGTATGGAAATAACATAGGTTAATGCCATTGTTATGCTGCAATGACACCGAAAGGGAAAAACCGAAAGCAATGCAGTCGAACTATGAGGGGGAAAAGGGTGGGGTAGATAGTAGGCTAGAGGCAAAAAACAAAACAAAAAAAAAACATAATTATCTTGTACGCACCCATATCTCGGGAACCAACACTAATCTAGTTCTAAGTGGTCTACTTCTGAAGAATTCACGTTTTTATCATGCATTTGGCCTTGAATATGGCCGTTTTTCGCAACTAATTGCCCTCTCATGAAGCATAAGTTCGTTTTAGCCACAACCAAATAAACTAAGAGCTCACTGAAATGCAAAATGACTTGATATTTCAACCCACATAGCCTACAGCACCTCTTGGTGCGATGTTGAAGTCATAGTGCCCTAAAATCAGCCACTGTCTTAGAAGCGGAATCAGATACGACGGGATGACTTGTTCGATTTCAGCCAACGAACATAAAGCATCGAATAAGACGAATAACGGTGCGCGGAAATTTCGAACGGCAAAATACGAAATGCCGGATATCACTGCAGGAATTAACGTGGAAAAAGATTTCGTCGAACAAGGCATTGAATAAGAAAACGTTAATTGTAAAATGTTCAACATAAATATCGAAGCAGTATAAACACCAAACTGCCATATACGAAATGATTGATGACTAAATGACAGAATGCCGGGGGAATGATCAATAACGCATTGGATAAATATTAAAGTGAATTATATTACAATACGGACGCCTAGTAGCGCGCGGGCACTGACTTTTCCCTAAAACTGTACGGAGATATCTCAGCAGGTCAGCCGTGACATTTTTCCATGGTTTACACATAGCCTTCCAAGTGTCTTCGCTGTTTCGCTAAAATTGGAATGAATATTCCGGTTGTCTCAGGGGGTTACTGAATTGAACCGACTAGACAGATACCCTGGTTGCACCACAGGACCTGATGGTGTGGATGCAAAAATGCTGGTTTTTCACGTCATGTAGAGTAGAGAGTTCGGGTCCTGGGCGTCGAAAAATTGTCTGTCCTCGTTTCCCAGTAGTCTTTTGAAGACAACCTGTGACTCCTGTTGCCAGGGATCTTTCACCTGATAATAACGCATGACAGTGACAGTGAACTAAAAAATGTTTTTCCAACGTCTCGGATAGAACACTCGTAGAACATACTGCCGATCTCCGGCGACGGCCCGCGCTGATTACCGCTCTGCCAACGACAGTCAACTTGGGAAGAGCTTGAATTCCGTCCGTGATTTTGACAGACAGACAGAAGTCCTGATCGCCTCGCCGTCAGGCTCATGTCTTGATATAACCTTCATCGTTTGAGATATCAAGTTGTAACATATTGCCCCACTCCATGGTTTGTAATGAAAAAAATGGCCATTCAGTAGCAACCCATGTGCGATTCCCGTCCCTGATGCGACGAAATGAAGTATAACCTCGCGATTATTTGTTCATCCAATATGTCGTCCCGCAATATTTCCCGTTTCGATAAATATCGCCATTAGATATTTATCCATACTGGACATCTTGCCGTTCCAAGCTTAAAGTGTGATGTTACAAGTTACAAGTTTGATGTTCATGTCTGTCGACAACTACCTTGTTTAATGCTTTGTTTCTAACATTTTGTTTTCAAGATTTGTGTACTCGACATTCTACTATGCGGCGTTTTGTGAGGTAACTGTGTCATCCCCAGTTCCGAAGATAAACGCAGGTTAGAAATCAATGGTGAGTGGTAAAAGGCATATATGAACCACATAGGACATGAAAGAAATGTCATCAGTTTTGAAAGTTTTTTATCCTAACCATTGCTGATTTTTCCTGCAGATGTTCTAATGCTGTATGGCTAAGTTTCTTGGTAATGGCGCGGAGTCTACATGTCTGCAGCCTTTTCCTTGCAAGTACCGTGCGTTCGTTTATTGTCTTACCCTTATCATTACTGATTTTTCATGCAGTTGTTTTAATGCGTCATATGTAAGTTCATTGGTCTTGGTGCGGCATGTAGATATACACTCTTGTACTTGCGAGTAGCAGTGTTTCGTATTCATTCACATCTCACAATACCATCATTTCAAGGGGTCCCTGTATCTCACGAAACCGCCTCCACACTCGTATCCACTCACATATTGCTTTGCAAACGCTAGCGATTTGTGAGGCTAGAAGCACCCACAGGAGCACGGTCTCGTCCAGATACCCGCCGATGAAAGCAAATCTACCATATGAAAGACAGCACGCTTGTTGTTACATACTGAGGGAGAAGTGTCGGTGACAGTCCTGTTCGGAAATTATCAGCTCCTGTTCGGGACGTGGTCGCTACACACTACACAGGTCACAGAGTTCGTAACACGGAGCAAATAAAGACTGTAGTAACCTACATGTACCATAGGAATGACACCGGAACATCTTGGAGTGTACTTATGAATCATTCAGGTGCTCCTAGCGTCACAAGAAACACAGCCGCTTAACCCTATTCCTGGAGGGCTAGACGGTATGGTCGATTCCCGGCAGGGGGGGGGGCGGATTCGGTCCCCCCCTGGGATCTCGAGAAATACAAATCCGATTTCATCGCAAAAAAACAGCACTCCATTTAGCATGACGTGAACTACATTTAAAAAAAAAAAATTAAAATTTTGAAATATGTGGATACAGGGGGGCAAAAATGTCGAAATCAGGGGTATTTTTGGACTTCTTATAACTCCGTTGTTCATGGACCGATTTCAGTGAAACTGACATGAATCGAGAGATTATGGATAGGGTTTTTAGCATGGGTATACAAATCTGAAATTATGAAAAAAGTCATGGACGTTCACAGGGTTTCAAAAATAGGAGGATTAGTTTTCTAACAACTGAATGAACAAAAGAGGCAAATACTTTTTTGGCTTCTGCTAGTCATGTCATGCAAAAGAAGTAGAAATCACATCACAATGTTTGTATAATGTTAGCATAGGCGGTGCCAGGGACATGAAAAAGGGGAAACTGTCATGGTTACATGTTCTTCAGATCAACTTGTGACCTTTGACCTTAAATGATCTCCAGTGACCTTGGGATCATTTGGATGATGTTGTGTGCACTTAATATTATCTGTAAACGTTTTCAAGCACTTGAATTCACTCTATTTTAAAAATTCCATTTTATGGCTATTGCGAAATGGGGTATGTGCAGTGACATTTTAGGTCATAGCTCCGTGACCCGACCTGATATAGTCAAGCTGGAACTTGGTAGACAAGTAGAGAACATCGTGCTATTCATATATATTCCGGGTTTGGCATTTAAGAAACGACGCCGAAATTATTGCAAAAAAATTAACTTTTGACCTTGACCTGACCTTGAAAGTGACCTCAGACAAACGAAATTACAGCTGTACATTGTCCAACTATTTAGCTATGCATCCATATAAAGTTTTAAGTTCTATCTTAAGAACTCTGTGTTTGGCAGACATTTTCCTTTTACCCTCAACATGACCAAAAATGGCCTGAGGTGCCTCCCAAAAACGTTGCCTGACTCCACCCCTGAGCAGAACAGAATTTTGAAATCTTGTCACGGCGCGTAGAAAGCATAGCTAGGAAAAGTCACCAATTTTCGTGAAGCTGCGTTAAAAAGCCTGGAATTGGCAAGCAAAAAATCCGAGGGGGGGGGGGGCGGATTCAGCCCCCTGCCGGGAATAGGGTTAAGCAATGCAGCAACGTAGTTACCTGCGTCATTGGCTTAGCCAGACTGGGATCGTCCGTCCAAGTTTTGTGGAAGTCGACTTTATGACTAAAGTATTGCATTAAAAAGACGTGGTAAAACAGATCTCGATAAAGTCGTGCATAGTCATTGGGGCCGGTTTTGTGAAGACATTACACCATGTTAAATGGTGTCATTGTGCGATACCCCTTCGTTTATGTCGCATGCGGTTATCATATGCATTATGTGGCAGCCAGCGACGGCGGAAAGGGGGGGGGGGCAGGAGGGGCGGTCGCCCCCCCAGCCGTCAGGCTGGGGGGGCAAAATTATGTTTTGCAAAACTATGTTTTTGCCCCCCCCAGGAATTTCGGTCACTGCATCAAGCAAAATCGTAGAAAAATCAGCCTTACGCTATTAAAAAAAGAAAAAATCATCGTGGGAGCATCGGCGACAGATTGGTACTTGATTAGAGCAAGCGTACCGATAACAATCTTCGCGAAATTTAGTACAAATCCGAAGGTTTTTTTTCAGATATGCTAGTCATGAAATGTGGTGGTACTCGGCGCCCATTACAAGACGCGACGATTCTGGCGATGATTTCATGATGGATGATGGCGATGATGATGATTTCAGGAGTAATCAGCACAAGTGTACGCGGCAGCCTTTTGTGCCAAACGTGACGTCAATAAGGGGAAATATAACCGTTTTTGTGAACATTAATGCATGTGCGTAAGAGTACGGGGAAAGGTGGGGGACGCGGCCATGGCCCCACTTTTTGGAAATTTAACATTAGCCCTATGGGGAAAATTATATCATATCTATTATATGCTACCCTTATGTGATTTTAGCGTCACTCAGCTTGATGTATGTTGAGATTCTTTTTTATATACTATGAGTAGTAGTATTAGACATGGAACTGATTGTTAATCCCTTGGGCACTCTGGCAAGATGGTTCCGTCCATTTTACAGTGACGTAGGCAAGAGAGGGCAAGCCAGTTACTCAGAATGAGTAGAAAATGGCAGAACTGGCTTGCACAGACGTAAGTAATAACAAGAATCTCACGAAGTTTTAGAAAGTTGCATATTTTGGAAAAAACAGGCTTTCGCTAATAAAGCTCCGTCCATTGTGTAGATTGGTAACTAGTGGATTTTTCCAAAATTTAAGCATGAAAAACCATCACAAGAACCACTTAGATCAATAAAATTTATATGGATAGGCTTGTGTCGCGAAAATAAAGGAACACTAAAATTAGTTCCCGTTAATTTCTTACTGCGTACGGTTGCGGCGCACGCCGAAAACCGGCGTAAAACTTGCCGTGTCTTTAACTCAACGTTTCGACGTATACATTGAACAAATGTGAGAAATCAGACGTGTATCGGCATCTGCAGACCTTTACTTGTGCGTTGGTGCCTTTACCTATGCGTTGTTAGTCACAGCCCTTGAGATTCAGGCCGTTTCTCGGCCTCATGCAGTCGGCTATGAGAAAACATATACAGGGCGTAAATTGCTTGCATAGTATCTAAAACTAAAAATGAGACCAGTTTCGAGCTCTACTCGTCACAGGCTTTCCAACGGTGACCTTATTTGTATCGCGCGACCAACCGTTCGTGAGTTGGAAGGGGGCGGTCAACCAACCCCTCCCCCAGTCGGGCGTGATCGTCGCCGACCGTCGGTCGTGCGCGGGTTAAAGAAGACTTACGAACCGAAAGAAAACGTACTCCGAATATACAAGAAGGCTTTGTGTGCTATGAAGAAAGGCCCGTGGTCTGAATGGCCGCTTAGGGGCCCTTGCTAACTTGTAGGGGAGTTCACTGCTTGCCTGGGGAGGGCCCCCTGTCAGTCCATAAAGGGCCCCTGCCAGGCTCTGAAGGAAACCGCTTTCGGTCTGGAAGAAGGCCCCTGTCCCTGCCTCCAGAGGTCGACAGGGGCCCTTTACAGACAGATAGGGTGCCATCTACAGACAGGCAGTGACCCCCTGGCCAACAGGGGCCCCTAAACGATCATTCAGTAGTTTCTGTAAAGCTGCCCTTGCCGACCAGTAAGAGGCACCCGCCAGGTCGCCAGGAACGTCTTTACAGGTGAGCATGGGCCCCGTTTACACTTCAGTGAGGCACCTTTACAAACCGACAGTAATTTCAACCACATGGGGCCCCACTGACTACGAGGGCTAGGCGCGGATCCAAAGGGGGAGCAATGGGGGCGATCGCCCCCTCCCCCTGAGGTGTAAGAAGGGGCTCCTGTCAGACTTAAAAAGAATGGGCCCCGTATAAGCTTTACGGGGTCTCTGTAAGAATCTAACGGGTTCTTGGTGCAATTAGAGAGGCTTACTGGAGGGTTAGATGACCTCTGAGACTCACAGAGGGCACCTGAAGCTCTCAAAGGGCCTCTGAGACCACAACAGGGTCCCAACACGGCAGAGTGTTCCCGAGACAACCGATGGCTCATAGGGCCCCTGAGACGGCCAAGATGAGGACTGAGTCCCTAGAGAGCCCCTGTGAGTGAAAAGCTGAAGGTTCTTGATGTAGTCAGAGGGTCTCCGGGAGGGTTAATGAGACCCTGACATGGTAAGATGGCCCTTAACACTATTCCCGGAGGGCTAGACGGTATGGTCGATTCCCGGCAGGGGGGTGCCGATTCGGCTGCCCCCTGAGATCTCGAGAACTACTTGTTCGATTTCATCGCAACAAACGGCAATCGATTCGCCGTGACGTGAACTACATTTAAAAAAAAAGAAATTTTCAAAATTTCAAAGTTTATGGATACAGGGGGGCAAAAAGGTCAAAATTGGGGGTACTTTTGGACTTCTTATAACTCCGTTGTCTATAGACCGATTTCGATGAAACTGGCATCAATCGAGAGATTATGGATAGGGCTTTTACCATGGGTCCGCAAATCTGAAATTTTGAGAAAATTCATCGGCGTTCACAGGGTTTCAAAAATAGGAGGACTAGTTTTCTAACAACTGAATGAACAAAAGAGGCAAACACCCTTTTTTGGCTTCTGCTGGTCATGTTATACTAAAGAAGTACAAATCGCATTACGATGTCTGTATAATGTTAGCATAGGCGGTGCCAGGGATATGAAAAAGGGGAAACTGTCATGGTCACACGTTTCTCAGATCAACTTGTGACCTTTGACCTTAAATGACCTCCAGTGACCTTGGGGTCACTTGGAATGATCTCATGTGCATTTAATATTATCTGTAAACGTTTTCAATCATTTGATTTCACTCTATTTAAAAAAATTCATTTTATGGTTATTGCGATATAGGATACGCGCACTGACATTTTAGGTCATATCTCCGTGACTCGATCTGATATCAAGCTGAAACTTGGTACACAAGTAGAGGGCACCCTTCTACGTCACATATATTTCGGGTTTGGCATTTCAAAAAATGGCGGCGAAATTATAGCAAAAAAACTAATTTTCAATTTTGGCCTTGACCTGACCTTGTAAAATGACCTCAGATAAACAAAATTATATTTGCACATTTCCCAACTATTTACCTATACATCCATATAAAGTTTTAAGTTCTAGCTTTAAAACTCTGTTTTTGCAGACATTTTCCTTTCACCCTCAACATGGTCAAAAATGGCATAAGGTGCCTCCGAAAAACGTTACCTGGCTCCGCCCTTGAGCAAAACAGAATTTTGAAATTTTTTCACGGCACGTAGAAAGAATAGCTAGGAAAAATCACCAAGTTTCATGAAGCTGCGTTAAAAAGCCTGGAATTGGCAAGCAAAGAACCGGGGGGGGGGCGGATTCCGCCCCCCTGCCGGGAATAGGGTTAAGATAGAAAGAAGGGTCCTTGAAGCTCTCCGAGGGCCCTTGGGACCGCAAGGGGCCCCAGCATGGCAAAAAGTCCATGAGACCGCTAAAATTGTCAGAGAGGCACCTGAGACGGAAAGAACTTTAGAGGGTGCCTGGCACGGCATAAGCAGACCCTGACCAGCCAGAGGGACCCCCCTGAACGGGGATTCGTCGGTGACCTACTCAACCTCGAGAGAAGCCATAAATGGGCTACACTGGCCTTTTTGAAACCTTGAGGGGTTCCTGATGCTGCCAGGGGCCCCCGGGAAGGTCGGGTGGTTTCTGAGACAGCAAGATGGGCCTGTACACCGCAGATGACCCCTGAGACCGCCAAAAAGGTCGCAGGGCCTCTGCGAGACAATGATGATAAGAGGGCTTCTGAGACGGTATTTGGGTTTTATGGGGAAGCTGGACGGCCAGAGGGTCCCCGAGTGTAATAAGCAGGCTCCTGGCACGGGCAACGTTTCCCTGAGACTGGCAGTGAGGCCCCTGAAGCGCCAACAAAAGCCCCTTATTACGGCTAGAGGGGCCTTAAAAGACTGCCGGGTGTATCTCACGTAGCAGAGTAAGACCCCTGATACAGCCATGGGGATCGCCGGAAACGTTCACAGGGTCTATGACACTGCACAGCTGTCCTGAAATTGCCAAAAGGTCTTTTGTAATTGTCAGAGGGCTCTTGGGATGGCAAAAATGTTTCCCAGAGACGATAAGAAAGGTACCAGGGACCGCAGGGGTCCACTGAGACTGCTAGAGAGAGACCTTTGAGACTGCTAACTAGAAGTCTCTAGCAATAAGGGCCCCTGAGACGACCAGGTGGGCCCGTGAAACTACTAGAACCTGAGACGTCCAGATCGCTCATGAAACGGCCAAAGGACTTATACAATTGCAAGAGGCGCCCCTGTCACGGCAGAGAGAGAGAGACTTATAGAGCCTTTTTTAGTGCCTGAGGCAAAAATAGATTTAGACGGCAAAAACGTCCCAGGGACGACAGGAGGGAACCTGAGATGGCTTAAGTGCCCCTGAAACTGCCAGATGGGTCCCTGAGATTGTCCGAGGTGCCCCTGAAACTGCCAAAGGAGGGCCTGAGACGTCCGCGGGACACGTGAAACTGTAAAAGGAGCCTGAGACCACTAGAGGATCCTGGCACAGCAGAGGGCCCGAGACCACCAAACGTGCCCCTGTAACTGCAAGAGGGGACCTAAACTAAGCTGGCCTAAATTAAACTAAACTAAACTAAACTAAACTAAACTAAACTAAACTAACCTAAAGTAAAAAAATCCACAAGCTACGTGATGGGGGGGGGGGGACTGACGGGCTCCTGGACCAGATACAGACTCATTTCAAATGAAGGGAGGGACGGAACCGCCTAAAATCTCGCCGTTTTTGTCACATTCTGGCCACTTTGTTCGGAATCAAAACTCAGAATTTTCTGAAATAAGATGACGCGTTTGAATTTTTTCGGATATTTAATTTCGTACAAAAGTAAAATTACATCATTTTTTCATATCTGAAACGCAAAAAATGGGGGTCCCGCGCTGACCATTCGCCTCCACCCCCCCCCCCCCCCCCCCGCCTCGGTGAAATTTGGATCCGCCCTTGGCGAGGGCTCCCATTGGTTACGAGGACCCCCTTGATGCGATTTGGCCCCCCTGGGCGGAATTCTGGCTACGGCCCTGGTCCATTATGTCAGAGGTTTGGTGCTAGCATTATTATGTGTGTGTGGGGGACAGGCAAAGCTGCTTTGGCAAGTGCTTGAGATAATGACTTCGTTTTCGTGTTAAAGTCTGTAAAACTTTGTTACTGAGCGTCGAGTTATAACTTAATGTTGTGGGAGGAAACTGTCTTTCAGCCGTTTACAAATGTACTTTATAATAATGTTCAATTCGTGATGTAAACGCAAACAACATAAGAAGCAGAAGTCTGCATCATTCGCAGTTATGTAGATGGATGCCCAAGGGCAAAGACCTGAAAAATGTCAATGGGTACAGACCTGAATAGAAAAATCCACGCATTTAGAGAACACAAGTGTACACCAGCGCCAAAACCTGGGAAATTTTTTTATTTAACGAAGAACTGAACCATAACAAAAAGAACGAAATTCAGTAATTTTTCGGCGGGGGGAAAGAAGGTAACCTAAATGAGGTCGGCTGTTGATCCGATAGAGCTTGTCCCCTCAGCCGAAAATGCAATCCGCCGTCCCTGGTGACATCACATTGTTACCTGGCCCACGTTCGTCTTCCGAGCTGTGCATTTACGACATCCTCCAACGGACTTGGCTCCGCTTCTGTAAGAATGTTCTTGGTACACATGTGACCCGAAAACCGCACGTTAAGGTCAATGGTGCCATCGTGGGCAAAATGCAGGGCCACTTTTGAACTAGTGGGGGTCAGAACATAGGGCTGGTGTGGTTTTAATGAGATTATGGCTCATGACAAGGTCTACAGTAGGAAAATGCTATCTTTCAAGGGCAAAAGTGCATGGTTTGAAAAGGCCAGTTCCACGTAGCGAACCGTTCTAAACGAATACAAAAATGTCGCTCCTAAGGGCTACATTAACGTATATGCGAATTTTACGTGATTTTGATTTCACACAAGGAGTAGACAGGTGTTATTCGAATACCAAGTTTTCGGACGCCAGTCGAAATTCCTAGACGAGGCCCTGGCTTTGGCTATCTCCGCACACACCTGACGTAATGATGCCAGCAACCGACTTCTGACATGTAAGACAGAACCATCTTGCCAAAGTACCCAAAAGATTAACAGTCAGTACCATGCCCAACACTACTACGCATGGTATACATACAAAAAAATCTGAACAGACATCAAGCTGAGTGTCGCTAAAAACACATAGGACTAATGTATAATAAATATAATATAACTTTCCTCGCAGGACTAATGTTAAATTTCCAAAAAGTGGGGCCATGGTCCCGCCCTCCCCCTTCCCCTGTTCCTACGCCCACGTACTGATGTCCACAAAAATGGTTATATTTCTCTCTATTGACGTCGCGTTTAGTACAAAAGGCTGCCGCAAACGCTTCTGCTGATTACTCCTGCAATCATCGCCAGAATGTCGCGTCTTGTAATGGGCGCCGAGTGCTATCAAATTTAATGACAACCATATCCGAAAAGCCTTCGAATTTGTACTAGATTCTGCGAAAACAGTTACCATCTGTTGCCCTTGCTCCCACAATATCTTTTTAATAGCAAAAGGTTGATTTTTTGCGATTTTGCTTGATGCAATGACCGAAATTTCTGGGGGGCAAAAACGTACTTTTTGTCCCCCAACCGTGAGGGTGGGGAGGCGACTGCCCCTCTTGCCCTCCCCCCCTCCTTTCCCGCCGTCGCTGCCCTTTGGCAACAACAAGGACACTCTATAAGTTTCTCTCTCTCTCTATCTATCTATCTATCTATCTATCTGCCTATCTGTCTCTCCATTTCTCTCTCTCTGTCCTCAACCGTACAAGAGGCGCCTTTGCTCTAGGTCCTTTGGCCGTTTCAGGAGCTGTCTGGACGTCTCAAGATTTAGTAGTTTCCGGGGACCCTCTGTTCGTCTTGGGGGCTCCTATTGCTGGAGACTGCTAGTTGGCAGTCTCAAAGGCCTCTCTCTGGCAGTTTCAGTGGACCTCCTGTTGTCCTAGGTGTCACTCTTGTCGTCTCTCAGGAGCATTTTTGTCGTCTCAGGGACCCCTGGCAGTTACAGAACACCTTAAGGCGATTTCAGGGCCCCTGTACAATGTCATGGGCCATCTGAACCTCTCCGATGGTGTCCGTGGCTGTATCAGGGGCTTCCTTCTCTTATATGGTTTATATCTGGCAGTCTTATAGCCACTCTAACCGTATTAGGGACCTATATTGGCGCTTCAGTGGCCTTGCTGGAGGACATTTTCCGTGCCCGAGCCCATCTAACACACTCGAGGGCCCTCTGGACGTCCAGGACCCCCATGCCGTCTGAGAGGTGCTTTTATCGTCTTTGCTTCGCAAGGGCCCTCCGACCTTTTTGGCGGTCTCAGGCGCCATCTGCCGTGTAGAAGCCCATCTAGCCGACTAAGGACCCGCCTGACCTTCCCGGGGTGCCCTGGCTGCATCAGGAACCCCTCAGATTTTCAATCAGACTGTTGTAACCCATATGGGGCCCTCTCGAGGTTAACAAAGCCACTGATGAGTCGCAGGTTCAGGTGGTCTCTTTCACTGGCCAGGGTCTCCTTACGCCGTGCTAGGCACTTCTTCTCCCTGTGCCTAGCTAGGCACCCTCTTAAGTTCTTGCCGTATCGGGGCCTCTCTGGCACTTTTAGCGGCCTCATGGACCCTTTGACGTTTCGGGACCCCTCTTTCGATCCCAGGCACCCTTGGAGAGTTTCAGGGCCTTTCATTCCATCTTAGGAGCCATACTGCCGTTTCAGGGTCTCTTTAACCCCTTCGTAGGCCCTCTAATTGAATTAGGAACCTTAACCCTATTCCCGGCAGGGGGGCGGAATCCGCCCCCCTCGGGTTTTTTGCGTGCCGATTCCAGGTTTTTTAACGCAGCTTCACGAAACTTGGTCACTTTTCCTAGCTATTCTTTCTGCGTGCTGTGACAAAATTTCAAAATTCTACTTTGCTCAGGGGCGGAGTCAGGCAACGTTTTTGGGAGGCACCTCATGCCATTTTTGGCCATGTTAAGGGTAAAAGAAAAATGTCTGCCAAAAACAGAGTTTTTAAGATAGAACTTAAAACTTTAAATGGATGTATAGCTAAATAGTTGGGCCATGTGCAGATAAAATTTTGTTCACCTGAGGTCACTTTACAAGGTCAGGTCAAGGTCAAAAGTCAAAATTATTTTTTTCGCAATAATTTCGGCGCCGTTTTTTCAAATGCCAAACTCAGAAGATATATGACGCAGAAGGGTGCCTTCTACTTGTGTACCAAGTTTCAGCTTGATATCAGGTCGGGTCACGGAGCTATGACCTAAAATGTCAGTGCGCGTACCCTATATCGCAATAGCCATAAAATGAAATTTTTGAAATAGAGTGAATTCAAACGATTGAAAACGTTTAAAGATAATATTAAATGCATAGGAGATCATTCCAAGTGACCCCAAGGTCACTGGAGGTCATTTAAGGTCAAAGGTCACAAGTTGATCTGAGAAACGTGTGACCATGACAGTTCCCCCTTTTTCATGCCCCTGGCACCGCCTATGCTAACATTATACAGACATCGTAATGCGATTTGTACTTCTTTAGTATAACATGACTAGCAGAAGCCAAAAAGGGTGTTTGCCTCTTTTGTTCATCCAGTTGTTAAAAAACTAATCCTCCTATTTTTGAAACCCTGTGAACGCCGATGAATTTTCTCAAAATTTCAGATTTGCGGACCCATGGTAAAAGCCCTATCCATAATCTCTCGATTGATGCCAGTTTCATCGAAATCGGTCGATAAACAACGGAGTTATAAGAAGTCCAAAAGCACTCCTCATTTTGACATTTTTGCCCCCCTTTATCCACAAATTTCAAAATTTTGAACATTTCGTTTTATAAAAATGTAGTTCACGTCACGGCAAATCGATTGCCGTTTGTTGCGATGAAATCGGACGAGTAGTTCTCGAGATCTCAGGGGGGGCCGTATCCGCCCCCCCTGCCGGGAATCGGCCATACCGTCTAGCCCTCCGGGAATAGGGTAAAGTTTTTCACACAGGTCTGTGGAACCCATTTGGGACCCCTATGACATACCATATCCTTATGACATATGGCCCATATACTGTCCTAGGGACTCGGTCCTCATCTTAGCCGTCTTAGGGACCCTGTGACCCTTCTGGTGATCTTAGGGGCAATCTGCCGTGTTGTGGCCCTGTTGTGGTCTCGTCGGCCATTAAGGAGCTTTGGGAGTCCTATGCGTCTCAATGGTCATCTTATCCTCCCAGAGGCCCCCTGACTGCATCAAGAACCCGTCACGTTTTGACAGATACCCGCGAAGCTCATACGGGGCCCCCTGTCAAGCCTGGAGATCACTCCCATCGCTCCTCCCCCCCTCCCCTCCCTGTATCCGCGCCTGAGTTTCAGCTGGTGCCCGACTCTAATTTATCAGTGGACTTGGGCTGTCATTTCATGATGTCTTCCCTTAACCATTGGCAGCTGCGTCGCGCATCCGCAACGTGACGAGAAACGTTTGACACCATCAGCGTCATATTCCTTGAGAAACCGGCAGCGAAAGTTTGGCATGCCTAACCCGAGCCTTTTGCCCGTAGCTAGCGATTAGCGAAGAGAGAAACGGAGGGACCCAGGTTTCTGCTTTGCGATTAATGTTAAGCATTCCATGTTCCTTCTCATGTGGCCTCCGGAGTTAATCGGTGTCTGGTAACATTGTCTAATGAGTTTCTTTTCATCTGGAACCGAGGAGTCAAGTCTTCATCAGACAAGCAGAGGATTCGTGAGATAAAGGCTTCACTCAGCTAAATACGAGATACAGATGGGGCCTAGATAGGAGGAGAACTACCCAAGAACAAGGAAAATAGATCGTGACACGCGTTACATTACAGTTATCACAGAACTCCTGTTGCTCTTTTTCCCGGTTTGACAGGAGGGTCATTGGATGACGTTCTAGCCAGCTGTGGCTTTCTCGACCGATAACATCCACAAGATTTGGTCTCAGGTGATACAATTTTTCCTGCCGGCTGAAACGTCCGTTAAGTTAGCGACGTATTCGTATTCGAATCCAGCGTAGAGTTCCGATTTCGTTTAAAACGGATTCATATGTCAGACAACACCCTCTGGTTACGAATATGCGGTCCCTTTGTTCTAATTCAAATGGCTTGACCTCCAGAGGTCAAGGACGAAGTCAAACAGTACCGCAGCCACCTAAAGACTACGAGCAAAAATAGGGTAAAAGCAAAAATTGGGTACCATGTGAAGGCCAGACATACATTCCATCCTGCGGCAGTTTTGAAGGTCACATTTAAGGTCAAAGGGTTCGGTACCGCTGCACTGCAGCTGTATGGGACTGGACTGCGTAAAAAAGATGCCATCTTGAGGCCAGGTATGCATTCCAGCTTGGGCTCACAAAAATGCGCAAATCATCGTCAAGTTTCAAGGTCACATCCAAGGTCAAATGACGGAGTGCAGCCGTACTGCCGCTGTATGGGACAGATGTGCACAAAAAGGATGTCATCTAAAAAAACATGCATCCATTCCAACCTGGGCTCACAAACACATGTGAAAGGTCAACGATCGTGGTACCGTCCCCCGCTTTCCGAAATCACCTGTTTTGTGCACATGAGTCCCATACAGCTGCAGTATGGCGGTACCTCGCGTCCTATAACTTTGAATGTGACCTTGAAGTGTGACGTTGATTTTCGTTTCTTTGTGAGCCCAGGCTGAAATGGATGCCTAGCTTTCACGTGACACCCTTTTTATGCAGAACAGTAACATACAGCGACAGTACGGCGACACCCGTTTTTTTTTTTTTTACCTTGAATGTGGCCTTGAAGTTAGACCTTGGTTTACGTGCCTTTGTAAGCACCGGCTGGAGTGGATACCTGACGTTCACGTGACACCCTTTTGATGTGCATCAGTCCCATACAGCGGCCATACGGTGATACCCCGTCCTTTGATCTTGAATGTGACCTTGAAGCTTGACCTTGGTTCACGCCTTCTTCTGAGCTCAGGCTGGAATGGATACCTGGCCTCCAGAAGACATCCTTTTTATGTACGTCAATCCCATTCAACGGCAGTGCAGTGATACCCCTTTCTGTGTCCTTGAATGTGGCCTTGGAGTTTGATCTTGATGCACGCGATTTTGTGCATCCAGGTCTGCATGGACACCTGGCTTCCAGATGACACCTTTTTGTGTACATGAGGCCCATACAGCGGCAGTACGGCGGTATCCCTTCCCTTGAACTTGAATGTGACCTTGAACGTCTTTTCTCGGTAAACAACGAGACCATGATGCAGTCCCAATTCATTTGTCACTTCATAAGTTCTTTTATTATTTCTGGAGCCGATTTAATACAAAACACGCAGACGATAACGTTACCACTGACACCGCACGCGAGCGATTGACACAAGCGGTGGCGTTGGCAAGCCTTCGATGCTGAGGGGATAAAAATAAGCTATGCCAGCGGAGTCAGGCCCGGGGCTGAAGGGTGCGAGGCCCTTGAAAACATGCTGGCGCACGCGTTTAACAGGTGCAGTGGCTCAAGCTGTCGGCAGTACCACCGCCAGAGGGAGGGAGCTTTTCTGGGTGATCGTCTACTGGCATCATAATCAATCAAATCATGAGTATTGTCACACTGGGCGTATTTGTTTGACACACGACGTGTCTAAAACGCTTGTCCCTCCCAGTTCTTCGGACTGAATCGGCCCCATTTCCGGCCGGACTGCGACCCGTGCGCGTCGGACGAGTTTCGTATACGGCAGCCTTCTAAATCTGGCTCTGTAGCGCTTGCTAATCGAATGAAGCACTGCGGCTCCGATCTGAGACCCGGCGAAGGTCACTTCAGGCAGTCGGGCACGCCTCACATGACCACACATTTTGACACGGCTCGTTCGACCACAGAGCCCAGGACCGGCAGCAGGCCGCTGATCGCGTTCTTCAGGACGTTGCCGACGCTGAACGTCTCGTGCTCGCGGCCCAGGCTGCGGTCGAACATGCGGTCGACGCGCGGCGCCTGCGAGTGGCCCTCGCCGCGATTGGCGCGGAACATGGCCCTGGCCTCCTGCTCGGCGCGCGCGTGCCGGAGACCGAACTCCTGGTCGGCGACGGGCCCGCCGGCGGTACAGTCGTGCATGATGCTTCTGTAGCGCTGGCGCGCCTGCTCCAGGGCGCGTCGGTCGCGCTCGGCCGTCTCCGCCTCGCCGGTGCGCCGCTGCGCGTTGAACAGCGCCATCTCCTCCCAGGCGGTCTGCAGGTCCTCCTCCAGCTGTTGGCGGAACGCGGCGGCCGCCTCCGGCCGGCACGAGGCCGTGCGCGCGTCGAACGTGCGCAGCGCGTCGTCCCGGCTCCGGCGGTGCCGCTGCTCCAGCTCGCCCTGCTCCACGGGCTCCGTGCTGGCGTCCAGCACCAGGCCCATGCTCGCTCGGTACGCGTCTCGGGCCTGCCGCAGCTCGTCGTTGCACCGCAGCTTGTCTTTGGCCTCGGCCAGCTCGTTCTTCATTTTGTTGGCGTTGAAGAACTGCTGGCGCCACTGGTCGATTCCGCTCATGAGCTTCTGCTTGTAGCTGACGGCGCTGGCGCCCTTCATTTTCTTCTGGTTTTCAAAGGCGGCCACCACCTCGGCGACGACTCGCTGGTGGTGCGTCTCCAGGTCCTCTTCCGGGACGGCCGGCGACTCCTCCGAGCAGAGCTCCTTCATCCGCTCGGCGTACAGCGTGTGGCCCCTGGACACGCCAGCCAGGTGGTTGGCCTCCGACATCGTGTCCACCAGGCTCTTCGGCTCCGGCAGCTCGCCGCTCTTGAACGTCTCGTGGAACGCCTGGAAGTGGGTCACCAGGTCCTCGCACGTCAGGCGCTCGCCGTCGACCTGCTTCACCACCAGGTTCTCCGGGTTGAGCACGAGCCGGGCCAGCCAGTCGACGCAGTCCAGAAACTCGGGGTCGATGTCCCGCGGGCAGCCTTCGAACGTGGCGCTGGTGGCCACCGCCTTGCCCGGGTGCGGCAGCAGGAAGCAGTCGATGCTGGCGAACATCTGGCGCACGTTCTCGCGCATGCGACGCAGCTCCGCGGGCGTGCCGGCCGGGCTCTCCAGCACCTCGCGCAGCACGATCTTGCCGCCGGCGTGGCCGTAGGCGGCGTCGCACGGCGCCTGCCAGTCGCGCACCAGGAAGAGCAGCTTCTGGAAGGGCCGGCCGCGGCCGGACTCGGCCGCCAGCCGGCCAAACTCAGTGAACTGCTCCAGGTGCTGCAGGTCGGCCGTGCCCAGGCCGTTGGCCACGTTGAAGATCTGCACCGAGCTGACCAGCGCGCTGAGCGCGAACATGGTGGCGTTCTCGTGCGCCACGCTGCGGTCGTCGAACGTGCCCTGCGTGTCCATCAGCACGACGGCCACCTGCTCGCCGGACGGCAGCCGCACGCGCGCCGGCCGCGACCAGAGGTGCGCGCCGAGCGTGTGCCGCTGCCGGCCGCTGCGCCAGGCGAAGCCGCGCAGCGGCCGGTCTCGCGGCTCGAGCCAGTCGGCCGCGCCGCCTGCCTCCAGGAAGCGCAGCAGCAGGCTCAGCAAGAACGACTTGCCGCGGCGGAAGGCGCCGGCCACGGCGACCACCACCACCGGCAGGTGGCGCACGTCCTCGCGCATCAGCACGGAACGGAGCGCCGTCTCGTCCAGCACCAGCTGGCCGCGCTCGTCGGGCCGCAGTACCGGCACGGCGCGGCCCTCCTCCGCCTCCTCAGCGGGCGACGAGCGCTGCATCTCCGTCTGCAACAGAGGCGCGCGGGATCATCTTCCAGTCAGCCGACCAGAGACGGACCTCTGGACCTCGATCTCCTCGAGCCGGGCTGGAAGACGCTGGCATTGCGTGCGCAACTTGCCTCGCACGCATCTGCTGTTTTACGAATGTTTTAGTGGGGACCAACACGAAGCCGGGGAGGGGAGCATTGGAAAATGGTAAAAATGGAGGCCGTTTGCGTCTCCCGTTTCATTTTTCAGGGCCACCTTTGGCCTTTTTGAGAGCTTACTGAATTACGAAACATGGCTCCTAAGGCCATGGCGGGCATTTTATATTGCTTTAGGAGGCCAACATGAGACCCCTTGAGGATATAGGAGGCCCACTTGATGTTATAGGAGGCCCACTTGAAGAAGAGACCCACTATAAGAAGCCCCTGCAAATGATAAGACCCCTTTTTAGGTCATGAGAGGCCACCTCAGCACTTTTTGGTGGAGGCTCCCATTGGTCTGATGAGGTCCCCTTGGGGTGAGGTGTGGCAACCCCTTTTGAGGATCCCCTGGCCGATTCCTCGCTACGCGCCTGAATGGGAATATGTCACACATGCTGACAACACATGATTAATGGATCGGCATTGGTCAACACAGTGCCTGCAGCAATTTTCAACAACGGTTTCCGACGGAAGATGGCTGCGAATTTTCAAAGCTCGCATCAGAAGTCACGTTCTTTTCGTTTCGTCCTTGCGAGAAACAGTGCACGGAAGAGCTCAAGAACCTGCGCCCTGCGACAGCACGGTCTTCCTCCGTAGAACTTAAAGCTGACAGCAGTCTCATGTGTACAGACAAACACTTCCATACGCAACACAGCTCAGACCAGGAACGTAGCCAAGGGGGGTCATGGTTGGTCATGTTTGTTGGTCATGTTGGCCATCATCTCATGGTCATGCCCCCGCCCCCCCTGAGCCAATCATCTACACTAGATATATAACGATTTCGCACGAATACGGTATAACGCTAATATATTTCCTGAAAATCAAGCATATATATATATTCTTCTGGATTAACTATGATGTCAGTTACGTAAAATCGCTGCTTTTGCCTATAAACTTCGTCATATGTCAGCGGTATATGACAAAATTCGACATTTGGCCCCCCTTGAGGAAAGTTCTGGCTACGTGCCTGGCTCAGACTAGAGCCGAGCCCGGGATGGCGGCACCCACGGCGCAGGCGTCAATGCCGGCCCGGAGCGAACAGTCAAAATCAGCCAGCCCCTGTTTTGGCAGCGGCGGACTCAGGAGGGGCCCGCAGTGGCGACGGCCAGTCTCGGGACGGCAGTGGGTGGGCAAACAATGTTGGCTTCCCGATTTTCCAAACAAAGGACGGTTTTCACGGCCACAATGCTGTCCCTGCGGCATCAGGGACGGCGTCCGGACCTGCCGTGCCAGACGTCAGCTCGGCCGGCCAGTCGCGCCGGCTGCACGACCTCTGCCGCACGTCCATGGGCGAGTCCAATGACTGAAGTTCGTCATGGATGAGACGCAGAACGTCGAGTCCATGGCGTACGTTCGTTGTTGGATGAGCTCCTTAACTGAACAATTAAATTTATTTTTCGGTGATGTTTTGCACAACGTAAGAGTAAGTAATCAGTCAGTACAGTACAGGTATCTTTTTGAGTCGTTGCATGTCGTTCTAGTGACATGGAAAAGGAACTGCCTTTCTTTGACAGAGGTTTGGATCATTAAGATAATTCTGAGCCTGAAGTTGAGATAGACGACAACCTTTTCAAGACAGGCGATTTAGAGAGGAGAAAGCGAACTACCGTTTTTTACATTAATGAAAACCAATCAATGCCAGCAAAGCCAAGAACCCTCTCCGGCATAAGAAAAGCTCTGTTATTTCTTGAAGAGAAAGCAGTTACACTGCCTGTTAAAGAAATCGGTCAAGACCGCCCTGATATTACTTTACCAGAGTTTTTCAAAGACCTTAAGTGCTGTTATAAATTGGTATGTTGTTTATTTACCAATGTTAATGCACGAATGAAGCAAGTAGTTAAACCAAACTGCCAATGACCCGTGACGGTTCAGTGACCTTTGAGACCGTTGGACTGCCCGTAATCGTTTCTGCAAACCATGACCAGATTTCGGTATGGAAAGCAGAAGATGGAAGATGGAAGATGGCCTTTCAGTTGCATGATGATACATCATCACGTACGTGGCATTTCTTGACATGTATTTCTCCCTAACTGGTTATTTTACCAGAATGTACCGCGTAACTCTCATCTCTAAAACATCATAGAGCAAAACATGAAAGTACTAAAATGCCACTTTGTTTACGGAAATGAATGCGTGTGTACATTTAATGTGCTCGTCATACAATAAAATAGCCCCGACGTAGTAGTACAAGTATAAAACACGTTGAGAAAAATGGATCAACTAATGCTTATACAAGCATATGCATGTAATACCATGTTTTGCAAATAAAAAACTAACAGCATGACCATTCCACCGTGTAACCCTACTCCCGGCAGGAGGGGCTGAATCCGCCCCCACTCGGGTTTTTTGCTTGACAATTCCAGGGTTTTTTTAACGCAGCTTCAAGGAACTTGGTGACTTTTCCTAGCTATTCTTTCTACGTACAGTGACAAAATTTCGAAATTCTGTTTTGCTCGGTGGGGTGGAGCCAAGCGACGTTTTTGGGAGGCACCTCAGGCCAATTTTGGCCCTGTTAAGAATAAAAGGAAAATGACTGCCAAAAATAGGGTTTTTAAAATAGAGCTTAAAACGTTATATGGATGTACGCTAAATAGTTGGGCAACGTGCAAATACAATTTTGTTCATCTGAGGTCACTTTACAAGGCCAGGTCAAGGTCAAAAGTCAAAATTTGGTTTTATAGTAATAACTTCGGCGGTGTTCTTTGCAATGCCAAACCCAGACTATATTTGGCGTATAATGGTGCCCTCTATTTGTGTATCAAGTTTCAGCTTCATATTAGGTCGGGTCACGGAGCTATGACCTAAAATTTCAGTGCCCGTACCCTATATCGCAATAGGCATAAAATGGAATTTTTGAAATAGAGTGAATTCAAATGATTGAAAACGTTTGCGGACAATATTAAATGCATACGATATCATTCCAAGTGAATCCAAGGTCACTGGAGGTCATTTAAGGTCAAAGGTAACAAGGTGACCTGAAGAGCATATGACCATGACTGTTCCCCTTTTCATGTCCCTGGCACCACCTATGCTAACATTATGCAAACATTGCAATATGATTTGTACTTGTTTAGCATGACATGACTAGCAGAAGCAGAAAAAGTGTTTTTACCTTTTTCTTCATTCAGTTTTTGGAGAACTTATCCTCCTATTTTAAAACCCTGCGAACGCCTATGAACTTTCTCAAAATTTTAAATGTGTGTATCAATGGTAAAAGTCCTATCAATAATCTCTCGATTCATGTCAATTTCATTGAAATCAGTTCATAAACAACAGAGTTATAATAAGTCCAAAAGCACCCCCAAACCGATATTTTTGCTCCCTGTATCCATCCCTTTCAAAATTTTGGAAGTGTCTTTTCTTAAATGTAGTTCACATCATGGTAAATCGATTGCCGTTTGCTGCGATAAAATCGGATGTGTAGTTCTCGAGATCTCAGGGGGGCCGAATCCGCCCCCTGCCGGGAATCGGCCATACCGTCTAGCCCTCCGGGAATAGGGTTAAGCCTATCCGACCCCGAGAGCGGTTTGGCCGCTCCCCGGTCAGCGGGAAGCGGCCCGGAGTCCCGCGTGCTGAAACCCAGGCCGGACCATGTGGGCCCTCATTCTGCAACCGCGCCGGACGCCCGGAGTCTCGTATCGCGACACCATTGCGTCACCATCCTTGCGGCGGCGGCGGGGGAAGGGGGCGGCGCCTCTCCGGCCGCCGTCCGGTCTGGGATCAGGACAGGGCCCCGGTGATCCTCCCTGCTGTGCGGCGAGCAGGAGGCTGGTCCCGGCGGGGGCCGCCGCGATGTCTCCACCCCGTGCCGGCGCGCGGCGGACACGGCGGCCGGACCGTCCGGACTGACGCGCTGCTGACGCAAACATGCCTGGCGTCGGTGCTGTGCCGATACCGGCATGAATGTGAGTCGGCAGCGGTTATCAGTAACCAAACTCGGGAAGAGTCGAGGGCCTGTGGTGTTGGCGCCGATGACATGGCATGCGTGGGCGCCTGGTCTCGTTGTCAGAACAAAGCAAGGCTGTTGCCACCGTATCTGGTACCGAGATATCGTTCAAAGATTATTACAGAACTAGAATTAGGGCCAAGAGCGGCTCTGCCCATCAGGGTGAGCATTCAGTAGAATGTGGTCAGATCGATCTAGCCTAGACAGGCTTTAGCCAAAGATCAGGTTTAAGGACCTTGAGAGCCGCTCGGCGCGTGATACATCGGGGGAGCCCTGGCGCCGCCTTCTCTTCTCAGATGGGCCAGGGATCTCACCCGATCCAAGTGACCTCACCCACCTGATACATTGTGTCAAGTGATTCAGCGCTGGGTAGTCCTGTGGGTTCCCCTAGCTTTAAGCTTCGTGTTACACCGACCGATCTGAACTGTGCCGAGGGCGGGACCCTGCGTCCAGCCGACAACGCAATTCTCTTTGATCTCAAATGTCTGACTTAAAACTCACGTGGGGCGCACCCAAGTCGACCTTGAAGGACGCCATCGAAATCCAGGGCGGCATGCTTGGCATGACAGTTTAGGATATCCGGGCGTAATGTATGCTATGATTTACACAAGGATCGTATTTAATGAAAAACGGCGGATGCATTCAAAAAGCATAACAATTCCGTTCTTCGGCCTAGGGAAGGGTTCCAGCCACTGAGGCACTCTGTACATTGGTATGAGGTCATATTCCGCCGTACTGTGTGTTCCGTTCGGCGCGTCTTTTAAGGCGGCGTTTTCTGTGCAGGCATTGTCCTGACCTTGCCTGTGCGGACAGCGTGCTGACGGGTGCTCCCGGTCGTACTGCGCAGCGCACGACCGGACGGCTGGCTGTTATCTGGAGGACTATCCGCTCGCCATGCAGTCCCGCGGATGACCAGCGGGGAGCCAACACCGTGCATTCAGCCGCAAGAGTGTCGCGACAGGCTGCGTGCTGCCGGTAAAGCTGATGGGACGGCGCGGTGCTGCCGTCAAGCCGTGCTCTCAGAGGCAGTCCTCGTCATCAGCGGATCCAGACCATGTGCCACGAGGGGCCAAGTCGCCGTCCGTGTTAAGTAGCCTGCACGCGAGCGCCGATTTCTCCCCGGGTTTCAGACACGGCCACTCAGGCCATGGTTGAAAATGGGCATCTATACAGGAACTTTTCTCGGAAATGAAATTCTTATCATCTCCATCGGCAACCAGGGGAACAAAACATACATTGGCCTTGAGCTGTCGAAGGAAAATGGGGAATGCAACGGATGGCCCTTCCCTGGATTCGTCAGTGGTTTAACCACACCCTCCAGATACAAGTGCTTATCATTGGGGACCAAACAAACTGACTGTCAGGCTTCCACAAAGACAGCCTTATAGATATTGCGTCGAAGAATGCAGAAACAATCATCTTTATTCATTTCAATGGCAGAACAAATAGCCTTTATGCACAGCATTGTGGACATCCGATTTTGCAGACAGCTCCTGATGTCTGTCACAAACCAGCGGATGACACAAACAACATCCGATCCATTCTGAAAGGCACGTTTATCATTAGCTGCCATCTGTTTCAATCGTATTCAGCAAGAGACTCAAGCACGTCTGTGTATGTGTGTGTGTATGTGTGTGGATGTCACCTTGAAAACCACGGGATGTCTTCAAGAACATTGACCTGTCTTGCTCCCCTGGGTTCAAAACAAAAGATTTAAGTCCGCTTGCAAAGTCAAGCATTTTTTGCGTTCCAAAAATGGGAATAAATAAAAAAATCCGGAGCTCGAAAATAAACGGGTCGAAATCTGAAGGATTTCCAGTTTTAACGCTGGCTAGGTTTGTCATGGTCTCTTCCTAGGCGAAATCCTGTCTACGCCGTTATTGAACTGATATAGCTAAATTGCAGATCACGTGAGTTCATATCGGTTTGAAAATGCAAAACTTATCCCGCTTTATACATCCTGACTTAGTCCACTCGATATACACAGATTTACCACATAATACCTGGTCTGGATGTTTTTTGGAATGCATTTATTCTGAGTGACTTTCTAGGGTGATCACGCGGCCAGAATTGAATGCGCCATCAAAGAAAAGACACCAAGTCGTGGTAGTCAGCATACCCATTTTGGGTCGCGATAAATTGCATTTGCTTAAACATGAACATGATTTCCCACTAGGAAAGTATTTAACTTTGCAAAGGTGGTGATGTGGCGGACTACTGATCCTGTTGCCCCTTTCATTAGATATTAATGTGGATAGCTACTAGGATTTATCACACACCCCACCTATTAGACCTATTTGCCCTATATTATGGGCGTTCATGCACACGTCTGAAAACCGTCTGTTACTGGAGTCTATTTACGTGTACCTGCTCTGTCACACCTTTTTATATACACTGATATAAATATCTGTTCACGGGTCTCTTATGACCGATGTGGCGCGCGATTTAAGTCTGTCCTGTTACACGACGAACAAATGGCGTTCGCGGCGAGTCACTTTTAGCTCCTTGTGCTTGCCTGCCAAACCTTACCACACCCACAAACGCCAAATATCCGTCTCCGTCGATCAAGATAACAATTTTTGGGTTCGTCGCAAGGAGCTGTTGCCCCATACGTCGTTAAAGTTTGTCAGACGTAAGGATTTCCACCTACGCGTCCGACGAAGGCGGTTGTTGTCACGCCCTTGCACCAGTCCTGGTTCCGTTCTTACCGTTTGTCGGTCGAACCGGCTCTCGGTGTCCGGGGCGCTGGCGTGCTGTCCTGTGAGCCGCCGCTCCGTGTCGGACCTTCTGGCTGGACCTCCGCCACCCGTCTGGCAGGGTTCCGGCGGCGATAAAGTCAGCCGCGGCCGGCGCTCTGAGTCACGCCGACGACGCTGGGCGGGGAACCCCCGCCGCCTGCTGGCAACCGCCAGCCGCCGCCGGACGCCGGCTGACGTGGCGCGGGCACGCCGGGGATCAGCAGACCCGCGACGGGCGGCGGGAAACTACCGCCAGCGTCCCGTCGCCCTCCGGCGCAGGCGGGGTTGAGGGGAGAGAAGAGGGGGGAGGGGGGATGGCTCAGGCGAACCGAAAGTTTGTGAAGCGGTGAGCTGCGACGTTGCCTACGTTAGTGGCGTTGCATGGAAGGTGTTCGTAAAAATCACCGATTGTCTCGCAAAACCTTGTGGTTCCGATGCTCCTGCCATCGTCGGAATAAGCCTCGTATATTGAGATGTCAGATTAAAATACAAACAAACGGTGCATGTGAATTAAAGGCCAATTTACCCTGGCGTTTTTGACGCGTCGACGAGCTCGTCACTCTACAGCCAATTAACGTGGCGATTGCCGCTTCAGCTGTTGGCACTGTTTTGGGGGCGACGAAGGTGAGTTGTTTACATTTTGATCATGCATGTTCATCTTCAAGTTTAGTTACGTAAATGCCTTTTATTGCCAGCACGACCATATCTGAAGTGACCATTCTAAGTAGTTATGCTGACAATGCTGACTGTATTTTTTCTGTTGAAAATATGATATGATTAACGACATAGCATATTGAAGTCCATATTTTTGTCCTTTATGCTTTTATGTTTATGTTAGAATACCAGGTTGGAACAAGAGCGAATCCAGAACTTCGTCAGGGGGCGGGGGCAATGGTCAGCGCAGGGTCCCCCTCCCGGCCTCCACCCATGTTTTGCTCTTTAGTCATGAAAAACGTTGATTTGCCCGGGTCCGGGATGAAATATATGATGCAATTTTGCGTTTTTTACCGTACAAAGTAACCGAAAAAATCCAGCACGTCACCTTATTTCAAGAAATTTTGCCTTTTGTTCTGCAAAGTGGCTGAAATATGGCAACATTGGCGGGATTTTAGGCGGCCGTGTCCCTCCTCGAACCTGCGAATGTTACTGATGAATCCCGGTTCAGTGGGTCCCTCTGACTGGCCAGAGTCTCCTTATGCCGTGCTAGGCATCCTCTTCAGTTCTTGCCGTCTCGGGGGCCTCTCTGGCACCTTTAACGGTCTCATGGACCCTTTGCCGTTTTTTGGCCCCTCTTGCGATCCCGGGGACCATTTGAGAGTTTAAGGGGCTTTCTATTCATCTTAGGGGCCATTTTGCCGTGCCTGTGTCTCATAAACCATCTTGGAGACCCTCTGACGGAATCAGGAACCTTCGGCTTTCACACAGGTCCGTGAAACCCATTCGGGGCCCCCATGACATTCCGGGGGTCCCTATGCCGTCCTGAGGACTCAGTCCTCATCTTGGCCGTCGCAGAGGCCCTAGTGACCTTTCTGGCGGTCTCAGGGACAATCTGTCATGTTGGAGCCCTGTTGTGCTCTCAGGAGTCCTTTGGGAGCTTCAGGGGCCCTTCTGTGCGCCTCAGGAGTCATCTACCCTCCTCCCCGAGACTCCCTGACTGCATCAAGAACACGTCACGTCTCCACGTAAATCCCGTGAAGCTCATACGAGGCCCCTTCGGGGCTACTTTTGTGCCTGAGACGGATCTTTGGAACCGACGCGAAAGAGGCCCCTTTAGCCCCTCTCATGGGCCCCCTTCTCAGGCCTGGGGGGAGGGCGATTGCCCTTATGCCCCCCGCTCCCCTTGGACCGGCGCCTGGGTTGGAAGACCTGGCACTCTCAGTAAAAATTTCTTCGACGAGGCCCTGCCTCGGCACCGTCTGCACGATGGCACGCAAGTGTGGCTATCCTGTGGCGCTCCGGCTCCGCTTCCCCCTGATTCGACCTTGCCACACATGCGCACACGGCTGTTCTGCTTAACTTGTCTGCCGTAACGGAACACAAACCACGCCCTGGCGGAGACGGCGGCCGAAACAGACAGGTCTAGGTGGCAGCACCACCGGCTGGCTGTGGCAGCACCACTGCAGCCAAGCGCCACCACTTGGTTGTGGACACTCGGAGAACTACCATCAGCCATTCGATTCGCACGCTGCCAGCCGGACCGCATCGCAGGCCTGTCATCCTGCGAGGCCGAAGCGCTCGTGCGAAGACGCCTGCTTCCAGCGGCGCACGCAGGATTTTATTTCGGGAAGATCAAAGGTGGAAGAGCGGGTCTGCACGCCCTCCTCCACCTGAAGTCCTAGGATTTAGGTAATTGTTTTTCCACGGCCCCTTCTCCGGAAAAAAGAGAAAAAAGAAACGAAAATGGTCTCATTTTCCGGTGACCTAGAGTGCTACGTACATCTGGAAAGCCCGGAAAATCTTCCGGGAATGGACAAGACAGAAAACAAGGCGACAGCGAGGAAGGGAGTGAGAGATAAAGAGAGAGAGGAGTTCGGGGCAGTGTGACCCGCAAACTGTGCTCTGCCTAACGTATTGCCACGGACTGACCTTGCACCATGGGTCAGAGCAAGCACCTTAGCTTCCTCGCACCTGGCCGCGGGCCACTGGCTTACGGGCATCTGGCCGCGGGACCCTGGCTTACGGGCCCCTGCCACACGCCTCTGACAAGTGGGCCCACGCGGCTTTGCGCCCAGTTTCGATTTGCCTTCCGGCCCCTGACGACGAGCCCTCTGACCTGTGGGCCATGAACCAGGGGACCCCAGTCCACGACAGGGTCCTGACCAGTTACCAACCTGATCTGCGAACTTCCTGACGTACGGGGCTCTCTGTCGACGCGATCCTGGCCTAGTGGCCCCAAGCCACGAACCCAAACCAACGTGTCCCAAACTTAACCCTACTCCCGGCAGAGGTTGAATCCGACCCTTCGGGTTTTTTTGCTTTCCAGTTCTAAGGGTTCTGACGCACCGTAACGAAACTTGATCTTATTCCTAGCTGTTCTTTCTCCGCACTGCACCAAAATCTCATAGTTTTATTTTGCTCAGGGGCAAAGCCAGGCCACATTTTTGGGATGCACCTGAGGCGATTTTTGGCCCTGTTGAAGGTAAACGAAAAACGGCTGCCAAAAAAGGGGGTTTAGAAAGGACTTAAAACTTGATTTGGGTGTACAGGTGCACAACTGGGTAAGCACAAATTAACAATTTCGTTAACTCCAAGTCAGTGTACAACGTCACAGGTCAAAATTTCAATAGCTGGTCTTATGTTAGGAATTTCGCCGTTAATTTTCCATATAAAAAAACGGCATATACCTAAGTCAGACGAGTATTGTCAAATTGTGCACGAAGTTTTAGGTTAATATCAGATCGGGTCACGGAGCTATGCCCTAAAATGTCAGTGCACATACCATACATTACGACAACCAGGAACTGAAATGTTAGGAATAGTCAAATAAATTGTTTGTAAATATTTTCAAACGATATAAAGTCCAGTCAACGTCATTCCGTGTGCCTCTGAGACCACTGGAGCCATTTAAGGTCAAAAGTCCTAAAATGACCTGAGCCATGTGACCATGACAGTTCCTTGAAGTCCATGAGATAAAGTCCATCCAAGAGATAAAGTCCATGGGCAAAGGGTCCATGAGATCGTTAAAAGTGCCAGAGAGGCCCCCGAGACGGCAGGAACTTAAGAGGGTGTCCAGCATGGCATAAGGAGACCTTGGCCAGCCAGAGGGCCCCCTGAATAGGGATTTATCAGTTTTGTTTCGTGCATATGCTGCGGGTCCAGCCAGCGGGTCGGCGGCCGGCCGGACACAGGACCGGCCTCCGGTGGCGTCAGCTCTGGCCGCAGTCACCGGGCTAGACCTTCCCGTCTCGAAGGGTCTCACTGTATTTCACCAGCCGCTGGTCGGAATGCTGCCAAGGGGGGATACAAACATCCCCCTTGCCGCCCCAAACGCGGCCGGCCATGCGCGGAGGCAGAGGGCGCCGCACGCCGAGCCGCGGTGCGTATGACGCACGGGTGCCACCTGCCGCCACCGCCCCCTCCGCGGCCGGCCGAAAGTGGTCCCAGCGGGCGTCACAGTCCGGCCGCGGCCACAGAGCAACTGTGGCAAGCGGCGGACCGTGACCACGTGACCACGAGACACGGTCCGCCGCCCGGCCGCCGCAGCGAGCTCACGCATCTCCGTTCTCCGACGGCACCTATGCCTGGTGTCCGAAACTGGTTAACGGCGGGTAACCGACGCCGTTACACGTCAGAACGACCAGCCACCGCCGCCGCCGCCGCTGCCGCCGCGGCGCGGCGCGGTGCACCAGGCACCTTCGGTTCCGGACGAGCGGCGGCCGGTTACTGGCACAGACAGCGTCGGGTACGCTGATGTTGGCAGTGTGAACTATGCAAACCTCGCGGGCAATGAGGCTGGTTCTGTGGCCTCGCTCTCACGGCAAGTAGCTCGATAACAACCTGCGGTGACTGACTAGCGAAATTTCCATTTCGATTCCGGGGGAAGGCTATTTCATACTGCGTATACAGTCGTCGAGTCGAGTCCTGAAGTCCTGAACAAAAACGTTAATCGCGAGTGACAAGGAGCGTCACAGCGTCGTTCGGACCCGGGCGAAGGAGCCGAGGACGACTGTGAGATCGGCACGTAAACCAACGTGTCAGAAAAAGCTCGGACCGCAGCGATCGGAAACCGGACGTCCCGGGATGAGGACTGAGCTGGCCGACGCCACGGCCGTTCAGAAAAGGAGTCGCGGGAGAGAAGTCCGCAGGGTCTCGGGCTTACCGGAGGCCCGGGGGACCCCGGCGACGCAAACGTAAGGAGCTGTCATCTAACGCATGTGTGGTTAAATTCTTTTTCCACGCAAGTGACAGGCCGGCAGGTCGAAAGGTTCGAACTGAACTGATTGGTAGCCAAAAGTCCTGGGGCAAGGACTAGGGTGGCCGCGGCCAAGGCGGCCCAGAAAAAGGAGTCACGGGCGGGTAGCCCTAAGGGTCCCGGGCTCACCGGTAGCTCGGGGAATCCCGGCAGCCATTCGCACGATGCTGGATCATTTCGCCAAATGAGAAGGCCGTCTGAGCTGGCTTTAATTTGACAAGAGAAAAGTTTGGCCCACAGACAAAACAGTGTCAACCGCAGACGTTTGCAACGGTTGTTGACAAGGCACGTCACTGGAGCTGAGGAAGAGAAATCAAAGGGTAATGGAGGAGAGGGTGAGTGACTTTCGTCACCACAGAAGGACATGGGGGTGAAATCGGGGAGGCTAATCAAAGACCAGTGGAGGACTAACCAATGTGCCGTACAACATATTTGCCTTCGTCGCGGAACAGTACAAGTTACGTCAGTTTAAAATAAACCAGCAGTCTGTGCCGGCCTACACTTAACCAAAATGGCTTAATCCGGCACCATCTGGCGTGTTTTTGTACCCGCATCCGTGCCACAAAGAGCACCCCTGTTATCTCAGGATCTAATCGTTGCGTTTGAACCAGTTTACCACCAGTCGATAGCCCTGAGACTTGCAGTTCAGAAAATACTTGTCATCCCTGGTCACCTGTCCGACGACGTCACGGGCCACGTAAAACGCCCAGCACGACATCGGAAAAACTGACACCGATTCGTACATCATGTCATTGGCAATACTGGCCCCCCATCCCTCAGTTGGGTATCAAACGAACAGCCACGATCTTCCGGATCAAAAGCATGCCAAAATGTCAAAAAATGTCGGGTCAAGGTCAGCCTAGGTAAAGTGAAATATTGGTTTTACTCAGCATGCAAATGACCGATACTTACTGGCAGCCGTTTTCATTCACGTGACAGATAGGACGGAAGTGAAATCTAATGATCAGTTTTGTATTACCTGATTTTCATCTGGTCAAGGTCAGTCTAGGTCAGGCCAGAGTAGGTTGCATTACTCTTCCTGGCAAAGAGCAATATCTGCTCGCTGGGATCCTTAACTGTGTCAGGTACAGTACTGAAATGGCATCTCAGTAATTAAATTGTGAGCTCTGTAGCCGGTCAAGACCAAGTCAGGTCAGGACATATAGTCGTTTTCCTTTTTCTCACTTGCAAAAATAATTGCTCTCTACTGTTACTGAACGATCTCCCACAGGCAATGTTGTAGTTCATTTCGTTTTGCTTTCCTTGGTTGCGTGGATCAAAACGGCTGCGAGTAACGTAACCTGACGTGACCTGTCACGTTGCATTCGGTGAACCTTGCTAAGAGTTGTATATAGATTTGTTTGTCTGGCTTGAACGATGGGGAGGGTCAGCGGTAACCACTTCTGTCAGCCACAATGCAAATCAGTCCAATCGTCATGATGCATATGACCTAGCATGACCTCTGATGTTGACATGTGACAGTTTTATATCTTTTTGTGAACACTATCCTATGTAAATACAAATAATCTATGCATTATAATCGCGAATATCAAAAAAAAACGGAACGTGATTGCGCCACCGCCCGAAGAGGCGAAAACTTGAATATAGAGTTTACATATGACCCCATATCTCCATGACGTGACCCAACACGGAAACGGTTTTGATGTCAAAATTTATCAACTCGACTGTTGGAAAGATGCTGAAAGTTCGGTTGGGCTGGCTCTAACGGTCAAAGTTATTCAACAAAAGCCGTGGGGGTGTATTTGACACCCGGCCAGGCAGTGCCGGGTTATACGTCTCATCTACTTGACGACTAAACGTGGTTTTTCGGGGCGACGTGAGGCGTTATAGACAGCCGAGAGGGGGGGGGGGGACTGAGTAAAATGCTCCCGGATACTGCCGTTAGAAAGTCATACCCCAGAATGCCTTCTTCTTTCTCTCGCCTTTTTACGTCTGACCTCGCGTCACTCAGTTATGCACGACCAGGACTGACCGCCTCAGTAATTTGTACACAGTTTCCGAAGTCGGTCGGCGGGATGGATGATATTTCAGCGAAACCGAGCCGTTCGGCGGGCACCGGCCACCGCAGCGACGGCACGCGCAGTGGCTCCCAAGCGCGCGGCCGCTTACGCAGCGGCGTGCCGGCGAGCAGGACGAAGAGAAAAAAACAGAAGACCTTAGCATTGTATTTATTATTCCGCAAAATCGCTGAAACCGACCACGCCACAGCCGTGCTACCGTTCAAGTCAGCCGGGGGATTCAACGTCAGACAGGATCAACGGACTAAAATAAACTGGCGGTCTTTTCGCTACGTCTGGATAAACGATAAAACATGAGGAAGTGGTGCATGCCTATCAGCTGGCCTTGGGTGACTTTGCTTGACCTGGCCGCGTCAACTGAGCTTTGCTGTGTGTGCGCTCATCATGCTTTCAGAGTGCCTACCAAATATCTCAATGTCACATTTCCAAATCCCGCATTGTTAAGCTTCTGCCGTAAAGGGCCTTCCGCATAACGCGAACGTAAGGGGGGAGGTTGGCACGACCCTCCGGCTATTTCCGCACCGTGCATCCTAGGGCGTCGCGGAAAAACCAGCGTGTTGCACGTGACAAGATCTCGTGACTGGTGTATCTTTTTAAGGTCTCAGATGAGCAGATGTAAGGACCTCAAGATCAACAAATCGGATCTTTGACCCGACCCTTCCAGGGCGTGTCAAAGATCAAAAGACAAAAAGTTGTAGTTCTTTAGTTTAAGCGCAAATGAACGCAAAAAAATAAGTGGTAATGAAACGACACAGATATCATGGTGTTCTTCAATTAGTTATGAGTCTATCTGTACATCAAATAATTGTATGTTACCCATGGAGTCCGATCTAGGTCATGCTAGGTCAATCCTTGTCGTGCGGGGTTGTCGACTTAAATGCGCCCTAGGAGATACAAAAGAATTTTGCAGATAATAATAGATGCTGAAGTGAAATGTAGCGTCTCAAATAATAAGGACTATTGTCCAATGCTATATAAAGATCGTCTTAGGTCATCAAAAGTCCTCTTAGGTCATCCAACGTTATCTAGAGCCAATGACCTAGAATGACCTCAGATTAGCTAAAAAAACGCATGGCAGGTTTTCGCCAGGGTGGCCACTGTGGCCACTGAGCCCCTTGCCGGGCCAGCGTGGTTGCTGGCTTATGGGCATCTTGTCCACGGGTCCCCCTGGCTTGCGGAGCCCGAGATACAAGTCTGTAACCAACTAGTACTTTGACTTAGGAGGTTCTGACCGGCAAACCAGTGCTTAAACCCGCCCCCGACTGAGGGGGGCGACTGACCACCCCCTGAGGTTTTTCTGGCATTGCGAGAGAACGAACAAACACAGAGCCACGAAACTTCGTGTACCTTTTACCTGACCATTTATACACCTCGCATCAAAGTTTTGACCTCAGGTCAAGTGAAGTGTCTGACCTGGGTCAGGTCAAACAAACCTAAGTCCAAAAAAGTTAACGCCCTGTAATGTCTCCGGGATATATAAAATATCACAATAATGTTTTCAGGGATTAGTGATCTTGATAGATGCAACAAATCTGCCATCTCAGATTTTGCGGAATTTTCTGGGCTATTGACCTCGGGTCAAGCCCATTTTTAAGACATGTCGTTTTTTCGGATATTGGCGGAATTTTTCGTAACATTCTTAGCGTGGAGTGAAGCGGACATCTAGTTGCCGTCAATGGGCAAAGTATCAATGACTTCCAGCCATTGACCTGAGGTCAGGTCACAAATAACTGTTGTGAGCCAAAATGTCCCAACGTCAAAATCAGCGATGAATTACTCAGAATGGGTAGAAAATGGCACATCTGGCTTGCGCAGGCGTAAGTAATACCAGGAACCTCAAAAAGTTTTAAAAAATTGCATAATTTGGAAATAAACAGGCTTTCGCGAATAAAGTTTAGCCAGTTGTGTGGATTGGTAACAGATGACTTTTTCCAAAATTTAAGCATGAGAAACCACCATAGGAAGCACTAAAATCAATAAAATTTACATGCATAGACTTATGTCGCGAAAACAAAGGAACGGTAAAATTAGTTCTCGTTAATTTCTTATTACGTACGGCTGCGGCGGCCGCCGACAACCGGCGTGAAAATTGCCGTGTCTTTAACTTAACGTTTCGACGTACATATTGAACACATCTGAGAAACTAGACGTGTATCGGCATCTGCGGACCTTTACTTGTGCGTGGTATCTTTACCTATGCGTTATTGGTCACAGCCCTTGAGATTCAGGCCGTTTCTCGGTCTCATGCAGTCAGCTTTGAGAAGACATATTTAGGACATAAATTGCTTACATATTACCTAAAACTAAAAATGAGACTAGTTTCGAGTTCTATTCGTCACAAGTTTTCCAACGGTGTGGTTATTTTTATCGTGCGACCAACCGTTCGTGAGTTAGAGAGGGCGATCAACCGCCCCCCCCCCCCAGTCAGGCGTGATGGCCGCCGATCCACGGTCGTGCGCGGGTTAAACTTGTATTATGTGCCTCTGACTTACGGGCCCCTAGCCATGGGCCATAATCAATGGCCGCTCTTGATTACGGGGCCCTATAGCCAGCAGACCCAACTGGCATGTAGGTCCCTGAACTATGGGTCTCTAAATGAACAAGCTCACTGGCTTGCAGGCTTCTCACGCGGGGGCCAGCAGGCGGGGACCCTCGGCCTTCCCGTTGCCCCGACTTAAGGGTTCTGTTCACTTGCAGACTCTTGGCGTTGCAGGGTTGCCAATACGCAGCCCAGTTGTGACATGGAACTGCGACGAGTTATGCAGTTACGGTTTTGGTTGGCCGGCTGATTGGACTTTAGTTGTTTATTGTCTTTGCTGGTTTGCTTGAGTAAATCGCCAAACTGAAGGTGTCTTGGCTTACTTGAAATGTGTCTCTCCAACTTTTACAACAAAAATGAGCCCACCCGATTAAATTTATCGCCAGATTTCGGGCGCCCTGCCCCTGCGCACTACTAAATGTTGGCTATACCAGACAAAGTACTATCGTACCACAACGGCAACACAGGACTGGGGCGCGCCGGCCGGCCATCACCGGCTCCGCAAGGTAGGTCACTGAACCGTTGGAATGGGAGGATAACGGGGACGGCGCGGATCGGTCGCACATGCGGTGTGGTAGGCGAGGTGGAGAGCAGTGGCGGCGAAGGCCGATGAGCATTTGTGGAGAGTTTTGTGTCGGAAGTCCATCTTCCAGTCGATGTTCACGAGGTAAGGAAACACCAGCCAGTGGTCCTGACGTTGCTGGACTAGTTTCAGACTTGATCAAGCGTGTGTCGTTTAGCTGTAAGGGTCAACAGTAAGATTCAGCCCGAGCGCTTGCTTCCAGGGAAAATAATCGTAGTAGTGGTTGCATGGCGTTTCAAATGCAATACTGATAAGTATTACTTACGATTTCAGCCGGAAAAACCTGAAACACATTATTTCCCCCGAAACAAATTGCGTGGTCACTGGTATGCTAACCGCCAGACGCTCGCGTAGGGATTTTTGACGTTTCTGCGTTAAATAGTTTGTTTACGTGAGATCTCGACGCTGATTGGTCGTCGGTCGGACTCAAGGTCCAATCAAGAGTAATAAAAAAGTTTTGGGGGAATAACTTATGCGATATAAATTATCTTTAAAATAAAAAAGTTAACCGTTGTAAAAATGATAATAGTAATAATAATAGTAATAATGATAATAGTAATAATTAATAATAATAAAAAAGTAAAAATATTACAGAGATGGCAAAGCGTAGTTGCAATTTGAAAAATACAAAAAAAAACAAACAAAAAGCAGTGAAATAAAATATCTGAAAAAAATCACCGAACAAAACTGGAAGATATTAGGAAGTGAAATAAAACAATAAATAAAAATTTACCCTAGCCTAACATAGTAACCAAACCTAACCTAACCTAACCTAACCTAACCTAGCCTAGCCTGGCATAACCTAACCTAACCTAACCTAACCAAACCTAACCTAACCTAGCCTAACGTAGCCCAGCACAAAAAATCACGGAACAAAACTGGAAAATATTAGGAAGTGAAATAAAACAATAAATAAAAATTTACCCTAGCCTAACATAGTAACCTAACCTAACCTAACCTAACCCAACCTAACCTAACCTGATCTAACCTAGCCCAGCACAACCCAACCTAGCAACCTAATCTAACGAGTATTAAATGTCATAATGTAATAATACTGATATCAGACATCCCAACAATTATCCAATACAATAATATAACGGCGTAATAATTCAGCAGTTCCTCCAAGTTCAGTTTGTGGCAACAGAATAGAATTTTCCTATATATGACGTCATTAATCGCTTGAAGATGCATGCAGGGTCTACACGTCCTTGATGTCAATAACCTTAACCTTGGCGGCACTACATTTTCCGCCGCGGAATAATGTTGTTCTCCGCCACGGTATTACTGTGTGGTACGTTATCGTTACGATTTTGTTGTTATTGTTTAGAAAATCAAGTAGTGGAAAATACGGTTAGAAACAGGATGATACATTCTTTACATTGGTGGCAATTATATAAAGGGTTGTGTGCGATTTCATCGGGCAGAAACTTACCTTTAGCCGCTGTAAGCATTGCCTGTTTTAAGGGCTCTGACTGGGTGAAGGGGAAACGATCCAGGGAGCGGCACAACCGTGGAAGGCCTTTCTCCTATGTAGTTATTCAAGGGGCCTGCAGGATTAATTAACGATATTATATATATATATATATATATATATATATATATATATATATATATAAATGATATATTAAATAATATATATTAATAAATGTTACATTTATTAACAGGATTAAATAACGAAGAAAAAACAAGTTAGCGTTAAGGCCAATGACATGCGAAATTTAAACAGACGGATGTCAAGGAACCTTTACTGTTTGCAATCAGGTTCGTTCCGTTTTGGTTTTTTCCTGTCGGCAAGCCCGTTTTTAACTGTCAGTCGTACCGATCAATGAGCCCTTTCAAAACATTTTAGTTCCGCCGGTCCAAAGTAAAGAGAAGCAAATGTTTTCGGATAATAACTCAGTCAATGTTTTCGTCAGAGCTCAAACTAAATGCCTGTTTTTGTTTGTTTGCTGTCACGGCGGGTCTGGAAATGGCTGGGGAGTCGTATTCCGCCCCCTCTCCGTACTGTGGAAGTTATCTGAACGGCGAACAGTGGTGGGGGAGGAACCGATTTGTAATTTTGTCCGTTAAGACCTGACAAAATCGGGATGCTTGTCGTACGCCCGATCCACCGATGGCAGCGGATGGCCGTACGCCTGTCGGGATGACGGACGGTATAAGTTATATTTCGTGCGGGGCGACCGCTGCTGGCTGGCCATGTCTGTCAACACAGCCCACGGCCGGCCCACTCTCGAGACCCTTTCGAAATCCCCCAAAACGTGTCATTAGATAGGTGTTGACTAACTGAGCTCATTGACACATTGATTGACTTTGACATCGGACGTTCATAGCATCCATTGCTTTGCACACCAAAGCACAAAAGAAAAAAAACAAAAATGCCGCAAAGACAAATGTACCTTATAAACCCCAACAATCAGGTACTCAAAATGTTTGTCTTGGGCCTCTCAGACCAAAAATACATGATAAAAATATACAAAAATGCAAAGCATTCAGCACATTCCGTCGCTGACTTTTTGAGTTATAGCGAAAGAAAACGGTTTTTGTATCCTATGCTTTATTTCCCATTGGATTTACCACCCTATGGGACAGATGTCGGCTGACCCTTTCGATTTCGCCAATTTCTTCTGTATTGGTACCCAGAACCGCAATGCACATGAAACCATCACCAGAAGCTCATCGCATTGATATTCACATGGTCAAATCGGGCTCCAAAAAATATACGTCGAAACCACATTTTTTACCATTCTTCCAAACCGGGTCAAACAGGTACTCAGAATGTTCTTCTTGTGCTGCTGAGTCCAAAAATAGCACATGTAAACCATTTAAGCAGTAACTTCTAAGTTTTTTGCGTTTTGGACTGTTTTTCTACCCTATGCATTGTTTTCCATTGCATTTAACATAGGACCCTACAAAACTAATTTTGGGCGGGCCCCTTGGAGAGAAATTTCGTCAGTTTTTTCTGTACTGGTACCCAGAACCGCAATACACATGAAACCATCACCGGAAGCCCACCGCACTGATATTCGTACGGTGACATTGGACTCGAAAGAGAATAGGTGAAAACCACATTTCCTAATTTTCTTCCGAACCGGCTCAAACCATGACAGAAAACGTGTTAACAACAGACAATTTTATTCGCGCCGGCGACCCGGGACGGCGAGATCGGCAGCACATCCACCGATAAGGTGCCGACAGCATTCAGCAGCACCAACGACTCGGAGGTATGAGTCATGACGATGTTCAGATCTGGCACGCTCCCATTCTGCAGCTCCCTGGCCGAGGGTGCCGACTTTTCTGCTCTTGTCCTGACCACCGTTCGCCGCAGGACATCAGCCTCGGCGATTTGCCGGCAGCACCCCGTCGATGACACGTCAAAATCGTCCTCTTTGAGACTGACAGCGCGCGCCAGGGCCGCCTACTCGGTCACGTGACCGACCAGGAGCGTGACGTGGGGCAGCATCTGGCAGACAGCGGCCGTGTGCCGTTCGCAGACATACGTGCCCGACAAACTGAACATCGGCTGTTTGTTGGTTCGGAGCAGAACCTATCCACCTCTAAGGCCGTGTCACGCGTCACGAAACACCATCAAAGTATACAGAAGTGGCGCTACTGAGGAGCGCCAGGCTGTGCGACACAAATGCGCGCTCAGGTCAGCAGAAATTGGCACCGTCGGTGCCGGTCATTAAAGAGCGGTCCGCACCACACACAAGGTTCTTAACGCGCCATGTGGGCCGGCCTTCGTGCACTACGTATCTGGTGCCAACGCCGTTCGCGCTGACCAGCTTATCCAACCTCTGACCGAACTTGTCGACGCCCACAGCGTCGATGAAAGCCACCCGTCCGAGCTCCCCCAGAACCGGACAGTACCGACGAGTGGTGGTCACGGAGCCGCCCGGACAGAACGACACCTGGCCGCTGCCAAACACCTCGAACAGCGGCTTTTGCTGGTGGTTGGTCTCAGTCTGGTCGCCGGTCCACAGGCCACACTTGCTCGGTAGTTCGCTACTGCTCACCGTCAGCACCATGTTCAGCAGCGGGTTGCCAAAGCAGACCAGATGGTGGCGATGTCGTCCATTACGGGGCTGCGGCACCGAGACCGTGCGCACAGCTGGAAAGAAACGCGTAAAAAGACGGCGATTCTCCAGAAAGTCCGCGCTTGACCCTCCTTGACCCGCGTAGCAATCTCAGGCTGACTACAGCGGCGTTACCGTATTGTCACGATTTGTCACGACTACAGCGGTGTCGTCACAGCCACGTCTCTCGGGCCCTAACGACGCGCGGCTGACACCGTTGCAGCCGTGCCAGGACACCAGAAACGTGCCGGAGGTTCCGCTGCAGCCGCACCGGGGCCCAGTTAAAGTACGGCCAATGTGGCAGTTAACGATCCACGCCTACGAAGAAAAGAGCAAGACGATGATTGCCGTATGTTATGCTTATACCTGCCCTATCGCTGGTAAGCAGGACAAACGAACGAACATCACGAGCTTGGGGCATACGAACCACTGGTGTACATTTAACGATAATTATCTGGGGACTATGCGTACATGCAACTGAACGGATACACCGAGCCGCCGCCGGACCTTCAGGATGAGTGGGAAACGTCGCGGTGTGTGCTCAAGCTGGTACACCAGCGGCATCCAGATCACCTCCGATGTCCCAGCTGCTGTCAGCTTGGCCTTTGAAGACAGAACACAATGGTTTCGTTGGCAGGTTTAAGCTGGCAAAATGGGTGCTATGCCCCAACCTGCAGTAGGAAAATGATACTTTGAAAAATGTTACGGCAATGTTGACCCCCTACCACCAAAATTTTCAGATGCAAGCTGATAAAAGGAGTTATTATTTACGGCGACTTTTTTCGAACTCCATCCCATCAGACACCAGTTCAGCTTTTGAATAGCATGATTTAAGCAATATACGTTTCATGCAGCAGGTTGAAGAATACGTTAGCATTTGAAATTGGATATAAGGCGCTATGACCGTGCACACGACACGCGTAGCTGAGGTATTGCTTTACTTGCCGATGACTACACCCACGATATTACATCCGGTGTGCTTTTTGCAACGACTGCCGTGCTTCGACCACGCAGGATTATGTTGCGCTGTCTCAGTGGACCGGGAATATTATGAACCCGTAAAGTCCAACAATGCGATGCTCGTGATGTACTACATCGCTAGTCAAGCAAAGAAAGACAGGCATTCAGTCATATCCAGGGCCATGCATGTTCCGATACACAGACACAGTGACACCACAAAACACGGACGTACAAACACACAGATGCCTGCACACTTCCACAACTGCATACATACCTACATCATACCTACATCATACCTACATCCTACAAATGCAGATACACTCGAACTTCCATGAGGCGCCGCCTGACTTCTTGTGTGTGAGTGACGTCGAAAAGTGCTCGTTTTCCTCGTGGCTGTTTGCGATGTCATAAACTCTCGCGTGCAAAAAAAAACGTGACCATACAGGCGAACGTGGAGTCCGCACGATCTGCTGTCATGCTGGCGGAGTGTGTTGTCCGGAATGAGGATGGTGCATTCTGCCCAGCAGAACGGTCGCGGACCCACGTTCACCAGAGCCAGCAGGTCATACAGGGCTTGCCTTGGAGGATGCCTGCTTGCCATTGAGTTAAGTTATACGACGCGCTTGGCGATGTGTTCGACGACGAACAGCACTCTGTCTGATGGACGCCGTACCGCTCCTTGAGGTACGTGCCCAGGCTTCTGGACTGGGCCAGCCGAGTCATTATGCTGAGCGACGCGGACTGGAAAACTGAGACTGCTAAAATGCTGGCGTTGGCGACACACAGCAAAAAGGCGCCTATGACACTGTCAACTATGCACGCGTCACTTTCGCTGTGAAGTAAGCGTCCACTGATGAGCAGGTTGTCGGCTTCGGTAAAATGTACCAGCAGGCTGCCGATCTCCAGCGACTTCCTGGGTTCTTTCCCGCTCGTGGAGCTTTGGCCAGTTGGAGTGATGCTCTGGTTCCTTGTCTCGGCTGGAGTCTCGGATATATACATATATACATATACATATATATATATATATATATATAAATAAAATATATATATATATATATATATATATATATATATATATATATATATATCGAATATATACATGTATACACACATATATATATATATATATATATATATATATATATATATGTATATATCCGAGACTCCGGCCGAGACTCCATAGACATATATATACAGTCAAATCTCGTTACTATGCCACCTCGCTACTATGCCACTCTCGCTATTATACCACTTTTGCTCGGGCCCGACAAAATTCAATACAAAATAAATTTACTATGCCACCCCCTAATCCCGCTACTATGCCACGATTGTGTGTGTTGTATTTTCGAATTCATTCTTTTCAAATTCAGCCCACAATGTCAGCTCAGAAGCGCAAGCGAACCGACTTTACGCTGAAGGAGAAAAAGGAGATCACCGATGCCGCGAAAAAGGAGCCGAATCAGCCCAAGCTGGCCAGGGAGATGAGCAAGAAATGGGGCGTCGAAGTTAAGAGAACCACCGTGAAGGGCATTCTCAGCCAGAAGGATGCAATCGAGGCGGCCATCAAAGCTGGAGTTCCATCGAAGCGCATGAAGCTGACGCAGGCTCACGACCCGAAGCTCGATGAGGGGGTGCTCATGTGGCTGAAGCAAGCAAGAGGGCAGAATCTGCCAGTCAGCAGCGATCTGATCAAGGAGAAGGCGAGGAAACTGGCCGAGCTGATGCACATCCCGGACTTCATGGCGAGCGACGGTTGGCTGAACAATTTCAAGAAGCGTAACGGCATCACGTTCAAGACAGTGCAGGGCGAAGCTGGAGCAGTGGATTCGCAATCCCTTCTTGAGTGGCAACAACAGGTTATCCGGCCCTTGCTCGGGCAGTTCTCCGCAGACGACGTCTTCAACCTGGACGAGACTGGACTCTTCTGGCAGCTGCTTCCGAACAAGACCATGGCTTTCAGGGGAGAGCGGTGCACTGGAGGAAAGAGAAAACAAAGCAAAGCAAACGATCACACTTCTGGTCGGGGCAAACATGAGCGGCAGCGAGAAGTTCCCTCTTCTGGCGATTGGCAATTCCAAGAGACCCCGTGCCTTCAAGAACAAGGAGATCCCGGTCAAGTACAAGGCGAACTCGAAGGCGTGGATGACGGCGGAGCTTTTCGAGGTGTTGCGTGCGTGGGACGGACGACTCGGCCAGCAGGGACGCAGAGTGCTGCTCTGTCTCGATAACTTCTCTGGCCACCCTCCCGAGCTCCAGCTGGACAACATCCAACTGGTTTTCTTCGCACCCAACACGACAGCCAATTCTCAACCAATGGATCAGAAATTCATAGAGAAGCTCAAGCGCCACTACAAGAAGCTTCTGCTGTGCAGCCGGCTCGAGGCCATGGACGAGGGAAAGGAGTTCAAGTTCACATTGCTTGACGCTCTACACGTCGCCCGGCGTGCTTGGGAGGAGGTCAGCGAGTCGACGATCAGGAACTGTTTCGCGAAGGCCAGGTTCATTGAAGAGGAGATCCAAACTGAGCCAGAGGATGCTGAGCTGCTCGAGATCTGGGAAGCTCTGCCTGCGGATGAAAAGATGCACGAGAACGAGAAGATCGAACTGTCTGACTTTCTCGAAGCCGACGAGCGCCTCGCGACTGGCGGGTCTTTCACGCTGGAGGGGATTGCGGAGGAGATGCTGCGCAGCGAGGAGCCGGTGGAAAGCGAAGACGACGAGGTAACTGTCGAGGAGGAAATCGTCCCTTTCGAGGAAGCCCAGCGCGCGTGGAGCACCGTCCGGAAGTGCATGCAGCAGAGAAGCGGGAAGCCCGGTGTGATGCAAGCAGGCGATCGGCTAGACAACGAGATGCACGAGATCCGCCGAAAGAAGATGCGCCAGCCGACAATTCTTGAGGGCTTTGGATTGAGCTGATGGGCAACTTGAGAGAATAAAGCCGTTTTACAAACCCTCGTTACTATGCCACTCTCGCTACTATGCCACTTTCGCTCGGTCCCCACGGGTGGCATAGTAACGAGATTTGACTGTATATATATATATATATATATATATATATATATATATATATATCGGCACCTATACATTCGGATTGCGTGAGGTGTAAGGAATCGAATGATATAACTTTGACGCAGTTTATCTTTTACTGCAACAAAAGATGGCGCAATGAAGCGAACGCCTGACTTTTGCTCCCACTGGCGAAGCGGCTTCGGCCGCGGAGTGATGAATCTTCAATACCACGGCATGCCTAAAATTGGATTTTATGTTGGATGTCAACTCGAAAAAACCTTTAAGGCATCTAAGATACGATTTTTAGCTAACTCGAGGTCATTCTAGATCATTGGCTCTAGATAACTTTGGATTACCTAGGAGGACCTTGGATGGCCTGAGATGACCTTTATATGTCATTCGACATTAGTCCTTATTAACTGAGATGCTACATTTTACTTCAGCATCTATTATTATCTACAGAAATTTTCTGTACTTCCGAGAGTTCATTTAATGACACGACAAGGATTGACCTACCATGACCTAGATCGGACTCCAAGGGTAAAATACAATTATTTGGTGTGCATATAGACTCATAATTCATTGACAAACGCCATGATATCCGTTTCATTTCATTATCACTTACTTGTTGACGTTTATTTGCGCTTAAACTCAGAAAGTACCACTTTTTGCCAATTTTTATCTTTGACGCGCCCTGGAAGGCCATTCGTTAATCTGAGACCTTAAAAAGGTACATTAGTCACGAGATCTTGTCACGCGCAATACGCCGTTTTTTTCCGCGACGCTCTAGGACGTACGGTGTGGAAATAGCCGGAGGGTTGTATCAATCTCCCCCATATGTTCGCGTTATGCCGAAGGCCTTATACGGGAGAAGCTTAACAATGCGGGATTTGGAAACGTGACATTGAGATATTTGGTAGGCACTTTGAAAGCATGGTGAGCGCACACACGGCAAAGCTCAGTTGACGCGGCCAGGTCAAGCAAGGTCACCCAAGGCCAGCTGATAGGGCTGCACCATTTCCTCGTGTTTTATCGTTTATCCAGACTCAGCGAAAAGACCGTCAGTGCATTTTTGTGGGGATTTAGTCCATTGATCTTGTGTGACCTTGAATCCCCCGGCTGTCTTGAACGGTAGCACGGCTGTGGCGTGGTCGGTTTCAGCGATTTTGCGGAAGTATAAATACAATGCTGAGGTCTTCTGTTTTGCTCTCTTCGTCCTGCGCGCCAGCCCGCCGCTGCGTGAGCGGCCGCGCGGGTGGGAGCCGCTGCGCGTGCCGTTGCTGCGGTGGCCGGTGCCCGCCGAACGGCTCGGTTTCGCTGAAATATCCTCCGACCCGCCGACCGACTACGCAAACTATGTACAAAGTGCTGAGGCGGTCAATCCTGTTACTGGTTACTGGATACAACTGCTGGTCGTGCATAACAATGAATGACGCGAGGTGAGACGTAAAAAGGCGAGAGAAAGAAAAAGGCATTCTGAGATATGACTGTAACGGCGGTATCCGGGAGCATTTTACTCAATCCCCCCCCCCCTCTCAGCTATCTATATCGCCTCACGTCGCCCCGAAAAACCACGTTTAGTCAAGTAGATGAGATGTATAACCCGGCACTGCCTGAGGGGATGTCAAACAGGGCATCCCCACGGCTTTTTTTAAATAACTTGAATCGTTAGAGCCAGCCCAACCAATTTTTCAGTACCTCTTTAATAATCGATTTCACATACTTTGACATCAAAACCATTTCCATGCTAGGTCATATAATGGAGATATGACGTCATAAATAACCCTTGCATGCATGTTTTCGCCTCTTAGAGCGGTGGGACGATCATGCTTGTTTTATAATATTCGCGATCATAATGCATTAATTATTTGTATTTCCACAGGATAAGAAAAGATATACGATAGTCACATGTCAACATCAGAGATCATGCTACGTCGTATGCATAATGACGACTGAACTGATCTGCATTGTGGCTGACAGAAGTGGTTACCGCGGACCTTCCCCATCGTTCAAGCCAAACAAACAAATCTATATACGACTCTTAGCAAGCTTCACCGAATGCAACGCGAGGTCACGTCAAGTCACGTTACTCGCAGCCGTTTTGATCCACGCAACCAAGGAAAACAAAACGAAATGAACTACAACATTGCCTGTGGGAGATCGTTCAGTAACAGTAGAGAGCAATTATTTTCTCTAGTGAGAAAAAGGAAAACGACTATCTGTCCTGGCCTGGCTTGGTCTTGACCGGCTAAAGAGCTCACAATTTATTTACTCAGATGCCATTTCAGTACTGTACCTGACACAATTAAGGACCCCAGCGAGCAGATATTGCTCTTCGACAGGAAGAATAATACAACCTACTCTGGCCTGACCTAGACTGACCTTGACCAGATGAAAATCAGGTAATGCAAAACTGATCATTATGTTTCACTTCCGTCCTATCTGTCACGTGAACGAAAACGGCTGCCAGTAAGTATCGGTCATTTGCATGCAGAGTAAAGCCAATATTTCACTTTACGTAGGCTGACCTTGACCCGACATTTTTTACATTTTGGCATGCTTTTGATCCTGAAGATTGTGGCTCTTCGTTTGATACCCATCTGAGGGACGGAGGGCCAGTATTGCCAATGGCATGATGTACGAACCGGTGTCAGTTTTTCCGATGTCGTGCTGGGCGTTTTACGTGGGCCGTGACGTCATCGGTCAGGTGACCAGGGATGACATAGTATTTTCTGTATCGCAAGACTCAGGGCTGTCGACTGCTGGTAAACTGGTTCAAATGCAACGATTAGATCCTGAGATAGCAGGGGTGCTCTTTGTGGCACGGATGCGGGTACAAAAACACGTCAGGCGGTGCCGGATTAAGCCATTTTGGTTAAGTGTAGGCCGGCACAGACTGAGTGCTGGTTTATTTTAAATTGACGTAGCTAAATTGTACTGTTCCGCGACGAAGGCAAATTGGCTGTACCGCATATTGGTTAGTCCTCCACTTGTCTTTGATTACCCTCCCCATTTTCACCCGCATGTCCTCTGGTGACGCAAGTCACTCACCCTCTCTTCTATTACCCTTTGATCTCTCTTCCTCATCTCCAGTGACATGCCTTGTCAACAACCGTTGCAAACGTCTGCGGTTGACACTGTTTTGTCCGTGGGCCAAACTTTTTTCTTGTCAAAGTTAATTCAGCCCAGACGGCCATTTCAGCTGGCCAAATGATTCAACATCATGTCGGTGGTTGCCTCCCCCCGCTCCCCCGAGCTACCGGTGAGCCCGGGACCCTTAGGGCTACTCGTCCTTGACTCCTTTTTCTGGGCCGCCGTGGCCGCGATCATCTCAGTCCTTGCCCCGATAGTTTTGGTCACCGATCAATCGGTTTCAGCTTTTCGACCTGCCGGCCTATGTTCCGGTCTTATAGTCGTCCACGGCCCCTTCGCCCAGGTCTGGAGGACGCTGCGACGCTCCTTGTCACTCGCGATTAAAGTTTTTGTCCTCGACTGTATACGTCGTATGAAGTAGCTCTCCACCCGGAGTCGAAATGGAAATGGAAATTTCTGTTATCACTTACCACCGGTTGTTGTCGAGCCACTTCCTTGTGGGAGCGAGGCCGCAGTCCCAGCCTCATTGCCCGCGAGGTTTGCATAGTTTACACTGCCAACATCAGCGTACCCGACGCTGTCTGTGCCAGTAATCGGCCGCCGCTCGGCCGGCACCGAAGAGGCCTGGCGCACTGCGCCGCGCCGCGGCGGCGGCGGCGGCGGCGGCGGCGGCTGGTCGTTTTGATGTGTAACGGCGTCGGTTACGCGCCGTTAACCAGTTTCGGACATCAGGCATAGGTGCCGTCGGAGAGCGGAGACGCGTCAGCTCGCTGCGGCGGCCGGGCGGCGGACCGTGCTCGTGGTCACGTGGTCACGTGGTCACGGTCCGCCGCTTGCCACAGTTGCTCTGTGGCCGCGGCCGGACTGTGACGCCCGCTGGGACCACTTTCGGCCGGCCGCGGAGGGGGCGGTGGCGGTAGGCGGCACCCGTGCATAATACGCGCCGTGGCTCGGCGTGCGGCACTCTCTGCCTCCGCGCTTGGCCGGCCGCGTTTGGGGCGGCAATGGGGATGTTTGCATTCCCCCTTGGCAGCATTCCGACCGGCGGCTGGTGAAATACAGTGAGACCCTTCAAGTTGGGAAGGTCTAACCCTGTGACTGCGGACAGAGCTGACGCCACCGGAGGCCGGTCTTGTGTCCAGCCGGCCGCTGACCCGCTGGCTGGGCCAGCTGCGATTGTACGAAACAAAACAGATAAATCGCTATTCAGGGGGCCCTCTGGCTGGCCAAGGTCTCCTTATGCCATGCTGGGCATCCTCTTAAGTTCCTGCCGTCTCGGGGGCCTCCTTTGCTCCGGCGAAAGCCACATTTGAAATCCGGACGTTACGGACCGGGTTTAAATTCGTTCCGCATTCCGCCGCATTAAATCGTACCACTGCGTGTGATCATATCTGACAGAAATTCCTGATCGCGAATAACTCCTTAACTCCGTTCGCTGGCGTCTTTATGACGCGCTTACGCGCCGGCTGCCCACGACCTGGCTCTGCCTTGCTGGCGAAACGGTGACCGACTCCGCAGGGCCCTTTTGACTGTACACGCGTGCGCCTAAAGGCAACATTATCCGATGACAGCTTCTCAAGTCACGCTATCGGTCCATCGGTCTGTAAGTAATACGGGCGGGACTGGAGTTTTGCGGACTGGTCCATGGGCTGCCGTCAGCAGAAGAGCACCGGTACAGAGCGCACCTGGCCGCATACCCACAGGCGAGCCACAGTCCAAACCAGCCATGCCATTTTTATATATGCGGTTTTTGTCAAATGGCAGGCCGATAAGGCACCTATACAGTTGGATTTATTCAAATGTTCGAAGGAAATTAGGGCCTCTAAACTCAAGCATAGCGCGTACATATGTATACGTCAATCTATCATATCCCAAGAGGACTCATTTCGTAAAACTTACGAAACATTGTGAGTTCCTCCAAATTTGCCCAGAAGTCCCAAGAAGACTTATCTCGTGAAAGTAAAACGCGTAGAAGTTGGTGAGGATCTCCCAGACAGTAGGATGCCCATCAAGTTTTCCAGATTGCAGGTGTCCGTTTGAAGCCTGCTGAGAACCCCGTACATTTTTTAGGTCCATTCGAATCTCCCAAGAACTTTCTTTGCCACTGCTGCCGTCATAACTTGAACACATTTTCCTTTTGTTCTGAAAGAATTTGACCATACGATGTGCAATGTAAATACCGGCATCCGTTTTGTGGGTGCCACTGCGCCGACAAAGAATGCCGTCGGCAAACACCTTCATCGTGTCCTGACGGAGCTTGCCAATGAAGAAATGAACATGCGTTTCATCGACTATGTCATAAGAAGAAATGTCTCCATCTTCTTTTGTTCACAGACGAAGCCTCGCCAACGTCGCCTGCATCAGCGGCGCCGTTACTCTGCTCTGCTTGCTGCGCAGAAGTCCGCCGCCTGTTCGACAGATGGCAGCAGCGTCGCTGGCCCTCCGGACGGAGCCGACCTGCTCGAACGTGTTCCGCCTGTCGACGTGCCGGCAGAAGTGGGAGTCCAACACAGCCGTCACGTGCTCGGCTCGCTCCCTGACTCGCCAGCAGGTGCGGAGGTGCATGGAGACAGCGCGCGGCGACTCGCCAGCACGAGTCGTCTTCGTCGGCGACTCGCGGCTGCGGATAATCTTTATGCGGATGCTTGACCGTCTTCAGCTATCTAATCTGAACAGAAGCTCTGAGCTGCCGCTGAACAAGGCGTCCAGCATGAACACAAACGCGGCAAAAGTGCCGAGCGAATGCTTCGAAGTGTTTAGACTCTCGTTTCCTTTCGAAGGCGAGTCGAAGCCGCGTGATCTGCAGTTTTGCAGCTACCAGGGCGGCGGGAGCTGGCTGCGGCTCGAGTTCTGGTGGCGCGTCTACCTGTCGCGCTCGTTCCGGCTGAAGGTGGACGAGCTGGCGGCCGAGTGCGTCCACCGGCCGGCCGGCTGCCCGCGCCTCGTCGTGCTCGATGGCGGGCTCTGGTACGCGCGTCGGTTCGCGCTGACCGAGTCGGCGTCGGCGGCCGATTGGGCGGCGCGGTACCGGCGCGACCTGGCCGAGCTGCTGCCGGCGCTGCGCCGGCTGGCCGCCGTCACGCCCGTCCTTTGGAAGCTGGACGAGCCCCAGTTCCTGCAGGAGGCCGTCGGCCGGAAGCCTGGGATCATCATGCCGGCATTGGGCACCATCCACGCGCTCGTCTACACCATGACGGCCGGCGTGGACCTCACCGTGTGGAGCTCTATGGTGCCCACCTCTATACACTTCTTTCGAAATGTGTGTTGGGTCGGTCGGCAGTGGGAGCATTTTGCCAGCACCGCTCTGTTCCAGGAGTGCGCGAACATGCACCACGTGGGCGCCACCCTGCTCGACGGCCACGCCTCGCAGCTGTTGACGCTGCTGTGCCGGGGATCGGACGTGCTGCCGCCTGACCACTGCTGCCGCGCGGGCCGGCACAGCTCACACGGGCTAACGTGAGCCTTACTGACACGGAGAGCTGGTCCACTGGGCGGCAGTCGGCACAGCTCACACGAGCTAACGTGAGCCTTATTGGCACGGAGAGCTGATCCGCTGGACGGTAGCGGCGGCTTCTGAGCGCCTGAGGTCGTTGTGGACATGCCGGAGGTCACTGGAGACCTGGCGTTAATGTCTGTTTCCATCACCACATTTACCGGATTTCCGGTCGGTCCGTAACCGCAACCAACGTCAAACGATGTAACCTAGTCTTCCATGACCATGAAAGACGAAAAATAAGACATGACCTGAAAACACAGTTCTACATTTTGTGATAATTGTCCAATGCTTTATGCTTTATGCTTCATGCACCCATGAATGACTGTAAGATTGCGCCTGGGTGACCAGGCACTGACAAGGGAAACCAGCACCGTGTGATATACTGCTTGACTACGCACAATGATGATGTAAAATTTTGACGTCATTTGCGCAAACGCAGCTGAAGTGTCAAAAAAGCGTAGCATGCTGAGCTGCTACTGTTGCAATTATTGTTTTTTTTTTTGTAAGATTTTGGGAGATATACTTTTTGTAAGATTTTTGTAACATTTTATGTAAGATTTTGTCAGATTTTGTAAGATTTAAGAGTCGTACTTACGTGTACCGTAGAATGTTTGCATGTAGCCAGGTGTATGTAGAGTCGTATGTGTGTGGGGTAGAGTCGTTGAATAATGTTCCTTTTGAACAGCGCGCATTGTATGATATTTGATGTCACCCTGCGCACTCGTACCATTTTATGATGAAACTGTCTCAGGGAACAGTGAAGGTGAAATACAGAAATACCTCCTATCAATGGGTGAGAAAGCCAGAAAGTCGGGATGTATGTGTACGAAGAGTCAAATGTATGTGGGTTGGAGTCGCTGCGTGACCATGTTTTTTGACCCTCACCCCGCAGGGGTCCTAAAACGACCCCCCCCCCATCAACTTTTGAGCCGACAGAGATAACGCAACGCATTAAAACCAAGTATTTTGCTCGTCACGTAAGCAACTCAATGACATTCGATTTTTTGGTTTCAGGTCAGAAGGTAACCTCCCAGGCCACGTTAATAACCTCAGAGCGGCCAAGTCAAAATATATTGATTTTTTTTGCAATACGGTTCCCAAGCTTTTGACAATAATTCGGTTCTGAAAGCACCATCGTGTTTGCCACTGTCTTAGCTGTCGGAAAATGTGTGCGTTTTTGGTCTAGGTCAGTGACGACCTCCCAGGTCACGTAAATGTTATCATGGTTGAAATTTGCCATGGGAGGCATGATAGTCCAATTACATTTTTGTCGGATCTTGGGTCAAACGAAAGACGACGCTCGTGCCAAACTTGGTACATCGGTGAATGCCATTCTTAAACATCAGTAACTAGACAAGTGCAACACGCCTGTGCCTCCACGTCAGTCTGAGCAAACGATATCGTGTTCCACGGTTAGTTTTCAATGACGCCCTTTCATCTGGTGGCAGTCGCCTTTATCGTGGTCACCGGGCCGGGTCCTGCATGCTCTTTCTGCGTAGCGTCTTTCTCGGACCGTTCACGACGAGAGGGCAGTTACGATAGCGGGAGATCTCCGTGACCTCTGCATTATGGCCCCTGGACTTGGGAGCGCGTCGGTGCGATCGTGCTCTTGGTGAGGGCAAAGGGTGCGATCCATGTGATTCATCACAAAGGTAAGGTACAGAGCGGCAGGGTCTGGTGGATAAGCCACACTTCGTGCCCAGCTGTAGTTGCGACATTGCTTGTTTGTGATAGGTGCGGTTCGGCCAAAGCGTATTCAAGCCATCATCTAGCACTGTGGAGCGATACATCTGGTAAGTATGTGAGTGCTTGCTGGTCATAGATTGATGTTCAAAAAGCTTCCACTTCATTGAATGACTACTGGTATGGCCGTAACACAAACACATTTTTCTACGCAGGTAGCTAATGCATTTCTAACGCAAGTTTCAACAAAACACAGAATTCAGATACGGGATGTCAGTCGGGACGGATGGTACGAAAATGGCCCTTTGTTGCCACGCTGAACCAAAGCATTTCGTTCGTGCCACGAAAGCATTCTTAACGTCAGGATCAAAGTCACACCTTCGCATTGCTGCTGTGTCTTGAGATTTCCTTGTCCTTATCCACAGCGTCTAGTCCAGGGGAAAATTTGTCATTGAGTTTCTTGTCCCGAAAACATGGAAAGTCTGTCTCTCGTCTTACCCAAAAGTAAGCACTCGGTTTCGAATTACAGCCAACCCACATGCTTATCTCCTAATGCACGCGCTTCTTCCGGTATCCCCAGATTACCAGAGTTTTGGTGCAAATTTTCATATGTAGGAGCTGCAGGTTCTTCAGATGTTTGCGCACCATTTTGTTCAATGACTAAAAATCGCACGTCGTAATCAATTTCCCGTTTCTTAATTATTGGCTACATGCAGCCTCATGATGGTGAAAAATCTAAAGAAGGAAATAGCAAATACTATTGACATGGTGTGAAAGAGAGTCCCAATGAGAACCACACTAGTTCCCGACAACATATGGTTGGAGTTCATGGCCACACTGAGTCCCAACCAAGGACCATTTTCATGGCGTGATAGCTTTTGTGAAGTGTGGCCGTGAAATCGAGGCTAAATGGAGCCCAGTCTCAGAGCGTGCTTAGCCAGCCCAACTGGCGCCACGGGAAATTGTTAGCCGGTTGTTCACTTACGTTCGCTTGTTGTTCCTTCTTAACGCTGGTTACCAAGACCGACCCACGATTTCTTTTGCCTCTTGAGTGCCAATCGGGAACGGTGCTGCTTGACCGTTTACACGTTCTTTTGTAAGTACGTTCGCCATGGAATGCAATGTGCGACAAGCGTAAGAGAATAAGGAGGTGCTTGCGGAATGGCACTGGCAAAGTTTGGGGAGATTTTTCCAGAGTGGAGCCTGGTAGATAATGACGAAAAAACCATGGATGTCCTCCTGTTCCTCGCCCAGCTGATACGAAAGAATATAGAGACGCAAAATTTTCAGCAGCTGATTTTCGCCATTTTTATATTGTCTGCCAAAGTTTAAGTCTGATGTCATGTCAGGACACTAACGTTGTTTAAGGCATTGACCTAAGTCAAGAATTATTCATTTCTGGACTCTGGACTGGGCTCACCGACTAGTCGTTTGCGATGTAAATGCAAAATAAACAATACCATACAAATAAACCATTTATTTATTGTCAGTCGATGTATCACATAATGGTGCGGAGTACAATGACCCGACCTCATGTTAACTTCATTAAGGTACATTTTTGGCCAGCGCCAATGGTGTTGGTAGGTAACATTTTCTCCAGTTGGACACGGATCGTATTCGGAATGCAAAGGATAAAAAAACATTTTATTGGAAGGCCAGGGACCGAATGGCAGACCACATTTCGCGTGTTACACTGAGCTCTCGATTCATCACTTCTCTGTCTGCCGACAGCGCTGTCGGGGCTTAGGGGCGCACCGACATCGAGGTCATTCAGCCCGACAGTGCTGTCGCCCCACTATCGATCATCCGTATCGATCTGTCAGCTGTGCGCTCCCCTATAAAGACTCGCCCTCGCTATCAGCAAACTGTTCGGGCTCTGGCGACCGGGTGTCTGAGGGGAGCGACAGGTGGGAGGGAGGTGAAGGTGGACATCGACATTGGTGGCAGCGGAGGTAAGTTAAAACCATGGCTGTAGCCCGTAATCCGGCCAACATGCACTCATCATTCGCCCTCTTCGTCCCCGCCTTCGATGGCTCCCGATGGCAGGATTTCCTCCAGGAAATCCGAGACGCCCCGGACGTAGGATCGTGGTCCGACGCGGCAACAGTCAAAGTCGCGCGATCCAGCTCACCTCGACTGGACACGTCTTCCAGCTCGTGAGGAACCGCGACGACCTCCGCCCCCCCCCCCCCCTGATTTCCGGACTTTTGCTGAGCGCCTGGCCAACGCGCCCCGTACTGATCATCCAGCCTTTTCAAGGCTACGTGGTTTGATGGCAAGCTGTCAGCACGCTTCTGAGTCAGTAGGCACTTTTGCGGTTCGAATTCGGATCAAGTCCAGAGCCCTCGTGGAATGGGGCTCTACAGTGGAAGCCCAAAATCTCAAAATTCTCGACAGCGATCACCTCGGCTCGCACTTATGAAGCTGACTTTACCATGCTCCCTTGTATCACCTTCGATACAGCCGCTGTAGCTGAGGCCCTGCCTCCAAAATCATCTTCGGATTTCAACAGCACCCGTTTGGCTCCCCAACGGCTTCACTCTTCCGGTATCCCTTTCCATAATTCACGAGAACGAGAACGAGGACGTGGATGAGGACCCTCAATCAATGAAAACTATCACTTTTCCGCTGCTCCGTTTCGGCGATGGCTTTCTCCAGCGTCTTGCCAGAGTGGACCACGACCCCGTCGCGCCACAGTTCTTCCCGTGTGACCATCAATTTCAATATTCGAGCCGGCCCCGCTCCGCTCGCAGCCCCGTGATCGTCACGAAAAACGATGCTCTCATCCCGCCTCTAGTAGCTCTTCTCCACACCAAAGACAGCAACAGTCCTCTCTCCATAGCCCGTCCCCATCCGCCATCCCAGCCACATTGGTAGGCCACGCCATCCCAGCCATCCCAGCCACATTGGTAGGCCACGCACGTCGCTGTTACCGTGCCCACTGCTTCTCAAGCACCTAAATGACTGCTTCTCAAGTCATTTAGGTCAATCAGACCCCTGTGAAGACCATGTATGGCACTCGTCCAGCTATTTAGTCACGTCGTCATTTCCCGCCGAAAATAACATTCCGATCTCGAATGTCACGCTCGAACACATCGTTTCTGTTTCTGGAGAATCATGGTCTGTGATTGGTAGCGTGGCTTGACTTGGGACATCATAGCCCGACAAGCTGAACATGCATTCTATGTCACCTCTCATACCCTTTTGTTCCTTTGTGACATCACTCAAGGCATTGACTTCATTGTTAAACGCCAGTTTCTGTATAGCCCTTCATCTCGATCAGTGTCGTTTTTATGCCCTGATTCCATCCGCCAGGTGACCTCAGCAGCGATCTCAAACGACGTCCGAGTTGTCGTCTTGCTCGGCAGACATCTTTTCCGTCGTCTGCCGACGGTTTATCGACCCCGGACGAGACTGTTCCACTTTGTGCTGCCGAAGACAGGGGATTTTCCTTTTCATGGCTCAAACTTCCGAGATCCCAGCATACTCTGAGGTGCTCATTCCCTTGCAGTTTCCTCGCAATGTGACCGTGTCAGAAAATGTCTACTTCATACCACACCCACGCCAACTTTTGCACGGCATCGCTGTTGCCGGTTGCCTCCTCCTTTACCCACAAACATCATATTTATGGTCAAAGTCGCAACGTTACCGACCCATTCACCACTACCAAAGAAAATATTTGCCTATCAAAATGCCCAAGATCTCTTACTTCCCTTCCTAAATCTGCCTCTGCCGCCTCTGCTAGTCAGAACCGTGCTAAGCCTCGACCACCCAGCTCCAGAAGTCGTTCAGATGACTTCTTCCCCGCTTACATTCCGGAACGTCACCGATCAAAACTGGCTGACCTACTCATGTCACATCGACTGGCACTGGAAAGCTCAAAGCGACATCATTGGTATTGGTGTTTACCACCATACCGCCGATCTTGACGGACCAATCTCCTAAGTTACGAACCACAGCTCAGGATACCGTGTGCGCTCCGTGGAACTTTTCAAATCTAAAGTTGAAATATTCTTCCAAAGTGGTACCCCTGAGCGTGCGGCCAGCCATTTTAACACACCGATCCTTCTTGTAAAAAAAATCTCCAGGTGGCAATCGTTTGATGTGACTTAAGTCTTTTGAACACTTAAATTAAACTTGACCGATAAACCAACCTGTCTGTGACAGACGCCCTGGACCGATCAACTTTTCTTGATATAAAATCTTCTCCACCTTGAGATTTTTACAAGCTTCCATCAGGCACCTTGAGAACCGTCTCCGTGTCCATACACCGCTTTCACTGCAAGCAATCGCCATTGGAAACGACACATGACCTCACAGGGCTTGTTTAAATCTTCCGCATACCTCAGTCGTGCCTTGCTGATTGCTGTGGCCGTTCTAAATGGACTCGTATTCATATACGTCGACGACGTTGTGATTGTCAGCCGGACTCACGGAGAACATCTGCGGAAACTTGGCGGTGTTCCCACGCGTTTGGAGCTCGTGCTGAAACCTGCCATGTTGTGTCATTCGGCGAATTCGCTATCGGGAGATAGTACTGACTCATAGATGGCATTCGTTGCATACCAGAGCCGGTGACTTTGTAACAAGACATCTTGGTCTAGTCGCTAGGCTATGGATTTTAAACCTATGCCATTTTCATTTTTAATCCACTTCTACCTCCATCCTTTATAAATAAATAAACTAGAAGCAGAACTCGAATTTCTACGGTATTTTTCTTTCTTTGACATGTCTGTGCTGGGGTATTTAGCTGCATGCACGTTAGAAACTAGAAATTATGCCACATGTTAAACTGACAGCCGCCGCGCTCCGCCATGTGAGCTTGTTTTAAAGTTTTGATTGGTAAGCATCAACTAACTGATCAGAACAGTCGTACTTGGCAAGTCGGAAGCACGGAGACGGTTAACATGTTGTTCGAGGCAAACTTTGGATAATGGACGGCCACAACTGTTTTGAGCAGGGGCGCAGTCAGGATTTCCTTAAGCGGGACCGGAACTCTTGAACTGAAATCCCACGAAAAGGATGACGACGTGCAATGGTTTCCACAAAAATGTCCGCCTAAGGGGGGGGTGCGAACCCCCAGGCCCCCTCCCTTTGGATGCGCCTCTGGTTTGGAGTTTTCGTGTATCGCCACAATGTCCCGAACAGAACTGTTTGAATGCATGTGTGATGCATGCATGTTAGATGTAGAATTACAGCGTGTATCCGGAAATCTTCCCTGCACATCCATCGCAATGCAACACTAATAAACTATGGATCGGATAACCTTGGATCGGCCTTATCGCTAAAACGAGAACCAGCTAAACTTACGGCGCAAATGAAGAATGGAATGGAAAGCACGTCACATTCATATGAAATGTGCAGTCAGTGTGCAAAAAATAGCATTTGAGAAATTCCTAGGCGGACGCCAGGATAAAAT